>JAMKCH010005361.1:0-35374 GCA_023653785.1 Ophioderma brevispina
ACGAACGCTTCCGTGGGATTTTGTAACAATATGCAAAAATCAGTTGCCCGAAGTCTGAAACTACAAACAAGTTGAATTATTTGTGTTTTAGTACTATTCAACCCTCAGGTCCATCGACAGGGCGGCCATTTCTTTCTCTGGATGCAAATATATCTCTTGGGATCCGGGCATTAACAGTGCGTCGGAACAAGAACTCTGTCCTGCTTGGGGCGAAAACTCTTCGATTATCTGCCTTGATAGTTCATGATTATCTGAAGAACTACAAAAATCAGGCGTAATATCAGGAGACCGTGGGGGTCCCATTTTATTTTTGTGGTCATTGCAATGAACGGTTGCTAGACAGTTCTGCGAGACGTCTGCTTACAGTGCTCTCCTGTGATGGAGGACACAATCCTGTGCCCCACCAGCATGCTGAACCGGTCCATTTCACGGAGGAGAACATTGTCATCATTAATAATCTGTTGGTATTATCTCCATTGATTTGCCGTCTGTATAAGAATGATCTAATGATTGTTTCTGTCCAGCAAGAATAACCCAAACAGTCATTTCCTCCTGTTCCTTCTGTCATCATTCCTTTGAGAGGCTGTCACCTTGCCACTCTCGCGTACATTGTGAGTATTCACGGAGGTTGCAAGCAAAACAGCTTCATCTCCACTGATAAGTCGTCTAAGAAACGTGAGACGGGGTTTCTTCTGAGCGCACCGGTATAAAACAAGTTGCCGTTCATAGTCTGTGGCTTTCAATTGATATTTCTCTCTTATCATATCTGATAGGGGTGGAATTGTAGGTCTACACGCATTATTCGGGTGTGAAAGTTTCAGATTGGATCCTCATTTAATTTACGGACAGCTTACCCTTCGACCTCTTGCCTCTTTACACTTGCAGGTGGTCCACTGACTGGCGTAGATATTAGAGCAGCAACCTGTCAGTTCATGGACAACCACACTGTACCGTTCGAAGCCTGTTTCCAGTTCTGCGATACTTGTCAACATTTTGGTAAACGACACCACGTGAATGCAGGCTGTACTTTTGGGTGGTAATTTTGACGGAATCCTCCAGATCACTTCTGCTACACAGTTGCTATGGTACTCTGTACCAAGGAATGCCCTTTTCTGTGGTTGAACTGGCTTGTAAACCATGTTGCTGGTTCCAATTCCACTTGTGGAATTACGAGATAGCTCTTGTAGAGAACAGTGTAGCATATGTTATCTTGTCTTGTGTTGTGTAGCTACGATGCAACGGGTTTGAACCCTAACAACTTGCATGTTGGTTGGAGTAACCTAGTAATTCTTCTTTTGTATTGCACAACAATGCGTGAGCTGAGAATTACAGGTTCGACCCTACATTTGTTTTTTTGTGAGATAAGTATATATGTTTTTGACATTTACATTTGCTACTAATAAAGCTTTATAATGATAATTTTTCGGTTTTAAATTGTAAATTTTTAAAAAAAAGTCCTACTTTTTGCTAATTTCGACTTTTTTTTTATATTGGGTTTTTTTTGCGAACTTAAAACGTCAATATCTTAAAATAAGAACCAACAGAATATCGTTGCCATGGCAACCGCCATTCGACCAATCGCATCATTTCATGGCGTAATTATTGTATTTGGAGACAATTTTGAAAATCGCCTTCATGGTTCACTCGCCTTGTATTTGCTTAATATGTGTGCCAAATTTCATGTTCATAGCAGGTGCGTCTCTTAGTTACGCTCGTTCTCGTTTGGGAGTTTGCGTATTTTAACGACACGAGTTATAGGCCCGAAACATTTAGCGCAAATGGAGGGCGCTTTTGATGTGGAATATAGAATTATTTTTTTCATTCATTTTATACTGAATTATCATAATTATTAAGAAAAGAATCATCGAAAATAGGTGCATCCATTGTCCTGTTATAATTTTTGTAAAATAATTTTCTTAAATATCGCAGTGGTGAAGGAAAACAATAACATACATAAAATCACTTACCCGTACATTTTTTTAAAAAATTACTTTAAATTATGGAAAGGATAATATGAGTATTATTTACGTCAACTCAGCCAAAAAATGTGTTAAGAATTAATATCTTTTAAAATCTCTTAATATAAACCCTTTAAATTTTTCACATGATAAAATATAGGAATTATTCATTGTTGGCAATTTTGCGTACCTACTGCCCTTGATCAGCTATAGATCTCGGAAACCGAATGTCATTGGCGATCGAATAAAATTCATTTTGTAGATTACAAGCTACACAATTTATCCATTTGCATTATCTCATGTTTCTGGATTAGACAATTTATCATATTCCGCCCCCATGCCCCCCTTAACTGATTATATTATGGATACAAATCAAATAAGTAATTATCATTTATAATTATAATACCAAAACAAAATATCGGCGTTTGGTAGGTTTTGAGGTTCATACGATAACCTAATCGCAGCTTTATGCAAAACACTGTACCTTACTTTTGTTTTAATCGGTTTAAATGGGTATTTTCAATGGCCACAAAAGCCAAGCTTCGTCCCTCCACTTAACCAGTGATGTTTTTTTTTTTTTTTTGGTACCTTTGTCAGAAACGTTAACATTCGAATCAGTTGTGTGCCTCATCTAAGAAATTCGATCGTCGACCGCAACTGCTGCACATTGGCGGGTACGATTAGAACCACAACATAACACCAAAAAACATAACTCGGCATCACTAATGTTAGTATAAGATACGCTATATCAACGGAATATTCAGGGTGTATAAAAAAGAAGCAAACACATCGTATTAGAAAGTATGAGGTATTTGGTCAACCAAGCTAATGTAATGTAAACATGTTTTACTCCAACAAGTGCAAAATTATTGACATGCCCAATAATTATTAAGAACTCTCCGTGGGCGATTTTTTGTAACATATGCGAAAATGCAGTTTCCCGAAGCGTGAAACTACAAAAGTTTAATTCAATTTTGTTTAGTACTATGCATATTTCCAACCTCAGTCATCTACAGCCGCCATTTCTCTGTTGCAAATATATTCCTCGTGGATCCTGCTTAACAGCGCGTCCTGAACACAAGAGCTCTGTCTCTCTTGAGGGCGAAAACTACTGTCTTTCTCGCTTATCTGCCCTTTTTGTAGTTCATGATTATCTGAGCAACTTACAAAAATCAAGCGTAAATATTACAGGAGCCCTTGGGCCATTTATTTTGTGGTTCAGTGCAATGGGACACGGTGCTAGACAAGTTCTGCGGGACGTCTGCTTACAGTTCTCTTCCTGTATGGACGGACACAATCCGTGCCCACCACGCATGCTGGAACTGTCCATTTCAACGGAGGAGAAACATTGTCATCATTAATAATCTGGTGGTATTGTCTCATTTGCTGTTGCTCTGTAAAAGAATGATCTAATGATTGTTTCTGTGCCACAAGCATAACCCAAAACAGTCAATTCCTGTGTTCTTCTGTATTCCTTCCTGTGAGGAGGGCTGTCACCTTGCACACTCTCGTTACATTGTGGAGATTCACAGAGGGTTTGCAAGCCAACACCGTTTATTTCCAATGATACGGTCTTTCTAAGAAAAGTGGAGGAGGTTTTGAGCACCGGTTAGAAAACAAGTGACGTGCCTAGTCGTGTGGCTTCAATTGAGATGTTTCTTATCATTGGAGGGGTGTGGAATTGTAGGGCTAAACGCCGTATCTGTTGAAAGTTTTGAAGATGGAATCCTTCAATGTATTTGACGGCGATTTACCTTAGAACTCTTGCCTGCTTTACTTGCAGGGGTCACTGATGCTTGGATATTAGCAAGCAGACCTTTTCATTCAGGGAACAACAACACTGTACCTTTCGACTGTTCCATGTTCTGGCGATACTTCAACATTTTGGTAAACGCCCCACGTGAAGGCAGGCGTTCCTTTTGGGTGGGTATTTGACGGAATTCCAGGCACTCTGCACACAGTGCGATGGTAATCTGTAAACAAGGAATGCCCTTTGCTGGTGGTGCTGTGAACTTGCTGTAACATTTTTGTGTCCAAATTTCCCAATTGTGGAATACAGAAGCTCTGTAGAGAACAGTGGTTACAGTGTTTCAATGGTCTTGTGTTGTGTAGCTAACGAGTGCACGGGATTTGAACCCTAACAACTTGCATTGTGTTGGAGTACCTGGAATTCTTCTTTTGTATGCACAAACAATGCGTGAGCTGAGAATTACAAGGTTCGAAACCTACATTTTGTTTTTTGTGAGGATAATATTTTTGACATTACATTGCTATAATAAAGATTTATAAGTGATAATGTGTTCGGTTTTAAAATGTAATTGTTTGGAAGGACCCACTTACGGAAAAGTGTCTTTTTGTTTTATATTGGGTTTTTTTGTGAAACTCGTAAACGTCAATATCTAAAAAACCAAATGTCACAAATATATAGCCAAGCCCATGAAATTGAAACCATTACAACTTTTTCATTTTGTATTAAATAAACAGCCACAGGGTCCTTCATTCCTTGAAAGTGTTACCCATCGGTGGTTTAGCACTCCTTAGCAGACAAGATGTGGTTTACCTAATCCCAGAACATGTGGCCAAATATACTCATACGTTTTGAGTAGAGGTGTGGTTTAGTCATTCACTTCATTTTGATAACACTGTAGTGAATTATAAACAAAAGAGAAGGTCCTAGAATCAGACAATACACCTTTTTGAATTCTTTTCAATTGTCTATCATTGTGAAGCCTTTCTAGTTCAAACAAAACCCATTTTATTTGTTTACATTTGAACTAATTAATAGTTCAAATGGGTTTGGCGCGACAAGGACAACACCTACAAAAAGTACAATTAAATTAATTTCACGAACAAGTTAATAAATTGATTTGTTGAACTGGAATTTAATATCCCTTAAGTTATTTAGTTTGTCTTGTAATTCTGGCGTCTTCTTCTTAGCGGGTCCACAAGTCATTAGTAAATGGTGCTTGTGGTGGGGATGTCAGGATTTATACAACTGATTAAGCTGATACGGGCGCGTTATCTATGATCGGACGCTCCTCCTAACATGGCCCGGAGTTTTTGAGACTGGGGGCGGCTGGGAAAAGTCAGGGGGTACACCTACTCTTATCGACCACTGATGCGGGTACATGTACAAGTTGTGGACTCTCTGTACAGGGACCGACGGCCTTTCTTAACGTCCCTCCGATCTGGGATGCTTTCATGATTCATTTGCCCAATTCCAATGTGACATGAGGAGAGCGGTATTCTGTATTAATCAATAGCTCGTATACAGTTCAATACAAGAATTGAGGCACCCGAGTTAACTCCCAGCAAGTGACCACACCGGGATTAGAACAAGGGATTTTGTTTGGTATATTTGCGCCACAGGCAAAGCAACTAACCAGTAGACCACGCTCTCCCACATCTGGCCGTTTATAAGAGCTCTTTGAAAAAGCTAGTTTTGTTCATAAATACACCTAAAGGAAACAAACACCACGCACGTAGCCTCTGAAGTCTATATATGTGAAAATACTGAATGAAGGTTTATTTACTCTTGAAACTTTATAAAATAAATAAAATTAAAAGCTATCATAACATCATGCGAGGGTAAGGAGAGTGTGGTTGCCCAAATAAAAATAGAATTTGCATTCAGCAGAAGAGTTTATCTTACGAACCGGTGTTATGGTGCGGGTTAGTGGAACACGTCAATGCACGAGATAGAGTTTGATTCCATTTATGGAATACTATCATTCTTGGATCCGTGCCTCTAATCAATCATCAATAATGCCATAAAGAAATTAAAGACGGTTTACTTTAGAAGCATAATATTGGCCTAAATTTAGTAATAACAATAAACGAAAGCATGTAACAAATTAATTGTTGGCTTTAGGTGATATTTTTGATAGTTGGTTGCGATATTAATGGATGAGCAATAGGGCAGTTTGCTTCAGTTGAGTCAACTGCAAGAGTCAGGACAAGTTGAGATTCTGCTTAGATGTCTCTTACAATAATCACAGTAACACGTTAGAGAGTGGAGGAAATGATGGTACAAAAAGCTTGACCACAATGATGTCATAGTAATTTATTTCAGATACATAAGTTCGGATTTAAAAAGAGGTCACGTATATATAGGTCTTGACCTGCAAACATATATGTCCTGAGGACCTTGTAAATATTAAAGTACTGCGCAGTTAGTGAATTTTGATCATTTAAGGTACAAACCAAAAAAATTACGAAAGAATAGTTTTTACTATGATGTATTATTATTTAAAGACTCTATGATATGGAAAATAAAAGTGCTTTTTTAACACTGAAGAGTCAAGGTCTTGCGCATGGATCGTTGGTGGTCAAAGGGGGAGGGCGGGGGAGGTGGGGTTCATATGGTAACCCTAACCTAAAAAGACGCTTCTCATAGAAACATTTCAATAAAAACTCTCAATGTCAAGACTTACTCTAAAAAATTAACAAACAAACACAGAAAAAAATAAAACATTAATTATTAAAAAATTCCCCTAAAAAATTTAGGGGTGAAACATTGATTTTCATGAGTGCAAATTAACCAAAAAGAGACCCATTTGTTTTTGAATTTTCTCCAACATATACTACTTAAAAATTTTAACTAGTATTTTTTACTGACAACTCTAGTCATGATGGGTATTCAACCGACCAAATAAAAGGAAAAAAAAATGAAAATCGGTTGTACGGATTCAAAAATGGCGGCCCAAAACGATTTTGAAAACACGCCACCAATTCTCCCGCCAAAAAATGAAAAAACACTTTCCCGAAGGACTTTTTCCATAAAATTTGGCTCATAATAGCAGGACATCAATACAATTACATGGCTGAAATAAAATTTAAAAAAACAAGGTTTCCAGGTGCGTTTTACTCGGACAAAAAAAAACAAATTTGAGAAGCGCCCCCAAAATGTTTTTTTTAGATGAGTAGAAAAAACGCCATGACCGCATTTGGATTTTTTTGCACCAAATATGCGTAAACTGAATTTAAGCAACTACATACAATCTTGGGCAAAAATAATATCGTTAAAACATGGCGCGCGAAGAAAAACGGAAATCCGGGGTCCACATGGACCCCACACCCCCACCTCCTATGCACCTAAGTGTTAAATTAACTATGTTTAGTGTTAGATAAATTTTACAATTTTACTTTTACAGGCCAAGGTTACGGCTCAAATTACATAATAACATATACTTGGTTAATGGAAATTTTGAAATTTGAATAGTATTGGTTTGTAATTAAACATAAGTCCACATACAAAGGGTGACCTTTAATGAAAATAATTTTTGTTCTGGCTATACCCATTTTGGTCAAGGGGTCCATATGATGGAAACCGATATATCCACAACGATCGACGCGATTTCCTTTGCAACACTGCGTGATACAACGCTTTGACCATTAAGCCAAGAAAAACTCATTTGGCATTTTCGCGTTAACGCGCGAAACTGATTTTTAGGGTTCCATATGGACCCCCCCCCCCCGACAGTGACTACACATAATATACTGATATTGTTTTATTTCTGTTGGTGCTACTCATATGATTTAGAACTAGCTGGCATTCTCAAAATGAGCCTAACTTTAAAACCTTGGGTAAACCAGGGTTAGTCCTTTATAATTTGTCCTTTTTTCTTTAATATTCTGAACAAACGATGTAACACATAGAAAGTTCCCCATGGTGGGGGCTTTGTCCGACCTATCCATGAGGATATCACTATTTATCATACTTTCAAGATATGCTGAAGGACCAACGTCCACAACGTCATCGGCACCGTCATCTTTAACCGCTGATAAACATACTAAAGGAATAGGGCAACACAAGGTCCTAAAGGTACAAAACCTATTATCACTATTAACTATATGTTTCATCCAATGCTCAACTACTAATTATCAATAGAGCATGTTTGTAATAAATTTTAAATGAAGTATCTAATCTAAATCAGTAGTGACAATTTCTTATTTAGTTCCCTTATTTTATGAGTGTTTTATTGAAATAGTATTAAATAGCGTGTACTTGAAAGGAACTATAAAACTGTATTTTTTAAAGACTATTTCAAAGAAAAAATCTGTGCAATATTATACTCAAGGCTGAGGCAACTCACAGTTCCTCGCCCTTTTCTGTAAAAAGATAGGCTACAGGGAAACCATCACTGTCAACATTTTGGTCGTTTTTACTTCGAGGCAGGAATGGCTTCTAAGACAAACCCTGTACTACTTGCCGTACATTTCCGTTACGTAAGTGTTATTGACGAGGCCTCACTGACTGCGGGCCATCCAGTGCTACTGGAGTGGCAGTCTTCCATCCATCAGGATAAAGGATTGGACAGGTTTAATTATATAAAAACAAGAAGAGACGTAATCGGAACAAGTTTCTAATTAACGCCTTTGAAGCGGCCACAGAGAAGCCTGTAAACAACCTTTCAGTAAAGTCAGCCGTTATCTATCAATGTCATATACGGTGCTGCTACGGGATGGACTTCTATGACAGAACGAAAAGCACTTCTGACATCGCCCACAAGATTCATAGAATTTTATAATGTGACTTTCTACAAAAGCTTTAAATATTTCAACATGTCCCCTGGTGTATGTGTGAGTCTGTAAATCTTTGTGTACAAATAAATTATTGCAGGAGCTGGCGTTACTGTGAGATTGTAACACTTTATTTCTCCTGTGGAAAACACTCAGTTATCATTATAAGGAATCACCAATGCCTACACACATACTGGCACGTTCATGTCAATTCTTTAGTGATAAAATCAAGTACATCTTTCATTTGGAGAGCAAAAATAGTTTGCTATCCGGCAATCAGAAATATGTGGAATCCTCATTTCATCTTCTTTATATCTGTATCCATCTCCCTCTCACGGTTAATTCGTCAAAGGTCTACAGAAAATATCTTGAAAAAAGGCAAATATTTGTTGTTAGGCTGACTCAGAGATTTCCCGAGGAGGGCGCCCTCAATTTTCAAACAAATTGTGTTTTTTTATATACATAATGCTTGTTCACATAATAATCGCTGGGTGAAATACCTAAGCTCAAATTGAAGTCCTTCATATAGAAAATCACAACTTTGTCATCAATTTCCGGATCCGGATTTTTTGTTGTACACAGTATCCCATGGCACTAGTATACTACACATTAATGTTTACTGCATGGAAACGGCAAATCCGATTCGTCTCAAACTATGGAATTTTTAGTTGACTATCTTTAGTTCTAGTTGATTATCTTTAGTTCTAGTTGACTATTTTTAATAAATACACAAAAAATATAATTTCAAAAATCTCTGAGTCGGCCTTTAACTTAAAACATTCAAATGTGAATGTTAACACTTAAATGAAAACCACTTTGCCATTGGATTTTTTTTACCAAACACTGGTCATTGATGGGGTACATGAAAAATGAAAATTGGTTGTACCGATTAACAATGGCTGTCCAAAAACTGATTTTGGGGAAAAATAAAAAAAAAAGAACACTTCCCATAAGACTTTTTCCATAAAATTTGGCTCGTAATAGGAGAAAATAAATACATTTTACATTACTGCAATAAAAATTGCAATACGATTTAAGGGGAAAAATAAGTTATAAATAGAGCTACCAAAATGCTTATTTATGCTATTTAGAATAAGAACGCCATGATGGCCGATTTGATTGTTTCATACCAAGATATGCGCAACTGATAATAGGCAATTACATAAAAATTTTGGGTAAAAATAATTTAACCTTAAAACATAGCGCGCGAAAAACAAAATGTTGGGTCCACACTTATGCACTTAATTATTAATGTGATTTAGTGTAATGAAATTTAGCTATGGATTGGCTTCAAAACCCTACTCGTTGCTCGCAGGTCAGCCCGGTTATCTCGGGTTGGAACCGGTTCTTTTGTTCCAAACAATGAAACACGATTCAACCGACATAATCCGCCTGTCTACCGGCTCTTGGGCTTGAAATCCGTCCCTATTTCTATTATCAAAATAACAAATTATGCATTGTAAATATTCAAATTATTTTTAAAATAAGTAAAAGAGAGATTATTTAATATGTTAACTTGATTGACTCCTCCTTTAATATCTAGAACGAAGATTACATTCTTTCACTGCAAAGCGTTTAATATTCACGTCTTGAATGGGATTCGTGACCCAGATACCAAGGGTAAAAACACTTTCATTGATTCTCGTTGGTGTAGCGCTATAGATTACGTACTCGTTTCCACTGATGTCTTAATCAAGGGCACTTATTATTTTGAGGTGGCGGCAAGACTTGAATTTAGTCATTTGCCTATCTGTCTGTCTGTTAAAGTCATGTGCGTAAACGAAATCAAAACAGCGTGCATCAAAACCTGACTATGCACAATAGAATTTAATAATGCACGCCTGCACGCATATAATGAATTTCCCTCAAGTGAAAGCACTTGAACAGTTCATTTACATGGTACGCAGTAATACAAAGGCCAGAACATTCATTACCTCAACTTGCAGCCCATGTGGCTTTATAAAAAAAAAGGAATCAGATTTACTCTTACCAAAGATAATCTTGCTCTTACTCCAGTATCTATACCTATGAAATTCAGGAAATCACAATTTCTATTGTTTTAAAAGACCCGCAACTATATATAATGCTAGTAGGTGCTTCAATTGCCTATTAGAAAATAAATCTGTGGTGTTAATAACCCCGATTTATATTATCTATTCAAATAGATCCGATACATGAAGAACATCGTGATAATTACGCGTTTCAAATCTACTAATCCTATTATACAAAATCCCCGATTTATTGAAGAAGGCAATAGGAAATAATCTGTAATCGCTACTTTTCATTGTAATCATGGCAATTATGTCAAAAACTAAGCTATACTGAGCTGGTATCTACTCGCTCCGACGTTTCAGGCAATGCTACATTGGTGATAACTTTTTTTCAAACTCAGCAAATGCCATTGCTTTGTCTTTGTTAATCTTGTTGCAATTCCTTTCATCGACTATATAATGATAATTTGATTATACAGTCGATGAATGGAAGGATATTGAATTTAGACTTACAGACGATGTTAAATTAAAAGCGTTCCTAAAAATTATCCACAGAATTTTGGGCCACAAAATATTTTTATTATTCAAAATGAATATTAGGCAAGACAATCTTTGCTCATCTGTAAAGCTGAGCGTGATACAATGTTTTTCGCTTTCCACTGGAAGTTAATTGAAGGAGTGGAATGAAGATCACAATTCCAAAACAGAAGTGATTCATCTAAATTTATACCATGTTGTATTCTTAAAATTCCATTATCCAAAGCAAGAATGGTGATCAGAAAACCAAATAACTTTCATTCAAGAAGTAATTAAAACATTATTATAATATTGTCATTTTTTGAAACAACAATCATGTATATCAAGTACCAGCCGTTAAGAAGAAATGAAACGGTTGGTAAACCCCCTAAATATCAGTTTGGAATTGTAAGTTGCCCCATTTCTGAATCTTGTTACGCATATTACATGTTTACTGTTTATAATCAAGTTTTTCATACTGTTTTTGTTTTCTAATAATGCTACTACATGTAGATTGGGTATATATATGTTAGATCTGTATATACCCATGAAATCCTTCTCCACAATAGATTGGTGTAAAAACTGCAACAATATTGGGTAGCTATGGCACCAATCTTTGCAAAATATTACCCCATTTGACACATGTTCCCTCCTTTACACCGTCATTTTAAGAGTGTTGGCAATTTTTATGTATAAGCATTTCCCAAACCCAATCTCTACTGTTTTCGAAAGGTATTTCATACATCGACGTAGCATTCACAGTCAAAGAGATAATGCCATACTGGTTATTAATGACTCTGAAAACATTTGCCTCCAAAGGAGTGGAATTGCAGGCGCTTTTATCTGTTTGATGTAGACGAATCTAATTAATGTAACCTCAATTTTAATGCAATGATTCCTTATTTGATTAGGTCAATCTTAACTGCTGTATTTGTATAAGAGTACTGTATTGTAATCTGACTTGTTAATTATGTGTCTCTTTTGGTTGGGATTACAATGTCTGACCTTCTTGGCCTTTCGGTATTCGCCTTCAATGTCAACAATCATTTTGTATATATAAAATTGTAATTCATAAAAAACTGTGATGCGTGTCTCGACGTGGAAATAAACCATTGAACATCGAACATTATATGGTACTGTCTAAAATAATTTGTACTTTTTTGGCCATTGTATATAGGAGAACATAAAAACTTTAATTTAAAAACACCTTTGTTGTAGACTATGAGTGCTGTAGAAACTAGAAAGAACTACATCATTTCTAGTTCACAATTGTATGGGTTTTGATGTTTATCAAATAATGATTACGTGGTTTATGGTAGATAATGCATTGTTGCGGTGTAATCCCCTATAAAATAAAGATCACATAACATACGTCATCAATTATATAAATGAAACCAAATAACTCTTCTTGCATTGATGTCTTAGCTACTGCCCTTTTTAATATGCCTTCTCATGAAGTTCTAAAAGTTCTTCTCATTTTGTTGAATCCATTATTTGATCATGTTCTACTCCCAACACTTGATCTGTAGACTAATTGTTTCCATTTATAAACAAAGGGACTCGTGAAGAACTTGGAATCCTTTGGAATCCTTGGAAAATCTTCGCTTCAATTTTTACTCACGATTGGGTGTGATCCCAAGTTGTGATAACAAAATTAATTTAAAAAACCGTGAAATGTGTGTTATAGTTGAAAAGGCTAATTGTGCTTCATTGGTTTTGTGAAACAAAAGTAGTTCCAGTTGGACCCTAGCAAACAAAGTACGCATAAGTACGTTAATTGTGGCTAATTTCTCTGTCTTCGTTTCCCCTTTTTTCTTTAACATTTCTATCCTTGTTCAATTACCTCGGTATCATTTTGCGAACTAAATTATTGCAAATTAAGTACAACTCCTTTTACCAAATAGGAGAACAAATGTCCTCTGTTCACGACATTTGATGTGTAATCTTAAAGTTTGATTTATCCCATACATAGTGGGTATCTTTGTGTAACTTAATTTATCTATCAAATGGGGAGACTAGGGACGGCCCATGGGATGCTCTAAAAGGACTTGGTACGCTGCGAAATACCTTCTGCGCAGAATAATAATAGATATGCACAACGAATGTTACTTGTGCCATGAGGCTTTGTAAAATAACATGATCTTTCGTGACTGTTTATTTCTCTTCCTGTCCTTTTTTCGAATAATGATGAAATATCAGTCAAAGTTATTAACTCAACGGTAGAAGCGCTGTTTTATTTATTCGTGAACGGACAGGTTTATTGTGTTCTTTACATCATGAAAACTAGCTTCAAATCTTAAAGCGAGGCCGTGATAACATCGGAAAATCTGTTCAACTGTATGGGCAATAATGATAGCACGGTGCTTCCAGAAAAAGAGTCTGAGGTACTTTGATCCTCTGCATACTGGGCGGTTTTGTCCTATGTTTATACTGGGCGGATTTACTGAATATCAATATATGACTGGAGTCAGTGTATCAAAATAAACATCCACTGGTCACTGATATTCAGGGAAAGAAATTGAATGACTTTGATTATTTTCAAAAAATGTGCCCGTCAACCTGTTACGATTGACATACCCAATTAACTAATAGCATTTGGGTTAAAAATGCTTACTTAGCCGATGAGCAAAATTAACAATATATTTAATGTGATAGGAATTGGAAAATTATGTAGAATCTCTCATAAATTATGGCACAGTTTCAAAGATTATATTTTTGAGACGCCCTGTATCAAAGCAAAATGATTCGGTCTGAACTGTAATCAATTCAATTTAAACTCTGTGTATATGTAGAATTGGTCCAATTTTCTTTGATGCTAATGATGTCATGGATTACAGTAATTGCTTCTGAATATCACCATAAATCACTCGTCTGTAATTATGGATGGATAACTTGTCATTATGTCTGATATCATTGGTGCTCGTCATAAACCATAATGCTTCAATCAGGGAATTTTGTTACAGTTTTTTGAAAAGTTGCAGGTCAACAGTAAAAAGACATTAGACTTGTCCAATTACCCTTTTGTATGTTTTCTATCTTTTTTAAGATATATGGATCTCCACTGCAATGCAATCACGAAAACTACGAATGCTTTTGGAAGCCTATCTGTTGTTTTTATTCATTCGGTCCCAAGTACCTTATCCAATTCTAACATAAAGGTCCTAAGATCTGAGGATTTTAAAATATCATTGCATTGAAAACGTACATTGTAAAGTTTTACACATTACATTTATCTCAAAAGAAGACAAAATGCCTGCCATTGCTAAGTGTCTACCACTATTGTAAAATGCAATAAGCCGATAGCAGCTTTTGACCTATTCAGGTGGGCCGGGGAGGGTAAGGAGGGGGATATGGTCCCTCCGGTCTTCAAAGTCCGGGGACAATGGTGACCAATAGGGCGATCGATTCCAGTTTGATCTGCACGCAACCTTATTTTTCACGCTTTATTCTATTGAGCCCGGACTATGAATACCTGCCGGAACAAGATTACTTTTCACACCGGCTATATATTACAATTTTCTTTTTGGGTAACTTTGGGTAATTCGGGCTCAAATCCAGGTGGATGGTTGCAACCTCTGTACCCCCGTCGACTAGTTGTAGTAGTGGACTGGCTCTCTGTCTTAAGATTTCAGTTGGGGAGGGGGTTATGTAAAATTCCATGAATCAATAGGAGGCTCTTGTAATTTTACATCTAGCAATAGGAAGTGTGTAACTTTGCTGTATCAATCTTGAAATCCCCCGGCCCCCTCCCTCGTAAATAATGAACGGGTCCTAAGCTGTATGTTTCATATATAAAAATGCTACTCCCCACTTCTTTGTTGCTACAATATTCTACAGAGGGTGTACATTGAACGTTTCTTATTGTTTTATTATTCTTATTATACTGAATCCGATTTAAATAAACATTTCACATAACATAAGAAAAAGGTGGGCTGATTGAACCCATAAAATGGCGTATTTATCTACCGCGTTCACACGTAGTGACCTCACATGATCACATGATCTATACAGATGCAAATGTTAAAATTTGGAACATTTGCCCCTAAGATTGATAAATTGCTTTTTTGTAGATTTACTAAAAGTTTGAGCAACACGTTCGATTTTGACTCATCATGCAATGTCCTTTACCTTCTCGTTTGCTTGAACATGAAGAAGATGAAAGCCTATGTCAAAGTGAACATCAGATTGGCCGGCAACAGTGAAAGTAAACACGACGTGAGTAGCCATTCTCAGATGAAAAGATGAATTACACCTGTCCAATGGCATGCAATTTTTATGAAATTTATCAACCATGTGCCCTAGTTATAGACATCAATCGCCACTGGAATTGAACGATTAGACCGATTACCCTAGTCCCATTGACACATACTAGTGATTGTAGGTCAGGAATGGTAATAGCTGAAAAGGTAATGTTTAAGGTTTTTACATAAAATTCGATTTGCGAATTTTAATCTCTCCATTGTCTGACCAATATGGCCTTTTCTCGTTCACTAAATCGTATGGATCCGCACTTAATAAGCCATGTTACCATAGGAATTTGTCAATAAAGTTGGTACCACATGTGGTGACATAAGATAATAACTATAGCGACCATCACTGCCAAAATTGTCAAATTTTGAAAACAACTCTCAAAAAGCGAAGGTCCCAAAAAGAAAACAAAGTTATAAAAACAAAGGTCTCAAAATAATACAAGCAAAGGTCTCAATATATAAATAAAAAGTCTCAAAAGATCGGTTATTTTGGTATAACATTGTCAAAATAATTTTCGCCTCCTGCCTTTTCTGTCAATTATTCAGATGAAAAAACAATAACATATGAGATTTCTACAGACTATTATCCTTCACTTTTAAGATATTTCTGCAAATTTCTAATAGTTTGACACTTTCGAGTGGATCACTGATAGTCACTTTAATCAGCCTTGCCTTCCGTTTATTATAAAATGGAACGCATAAAAGGTCTTGCCATGTAATCATGTAGTATTTGACAGGATTTCCTCGGAACTTTCATTGAAACTTACTAAGACTAGTGGCAATGCAACGCTGGATTTTATAATCTTATAGTTTTTTAAACCATGAATATAGTGGCCATTCATTTCTGCGTTCGAACACCGTATTTTCAAGAGTCATTCAAAACTGTTAACAAACGATGGCCACCAGGGCCATCAATACATAACTCCTAGGTCTTATGTTATCAATTAAAAATCAAAGTCAAATTAATTAATAACATAAGAGTTTAAATAATGAAAGATGAAACGTTCATACGCCTAAAACAATTGATTTAACTTCATCAGCTCGACCGAGTGCAAATAATCAATAAAGGAAAGGGTATTGAGGTTTCAATCATGCAATTCCTGAAAAATAGCCTCGGAAATGTTTTTTGGCGTAATCTGTTATAAACGTTGATCAAAAATTGGTTTAACACATGTGGTAAAATGTCTCAAATAACACGTTATTTTTTCGGAATCAAACAAAACTTTGAAAAATACGATCAGGAAACAAGTTGTATTTAAATAATCACAAGCTGAAAATTTTGCAATATTCTTGGAAAAATTAAAGATTGATAACAAGTCCAAGGCACTTTTACTTTCCTAAGAGCTAAACAAACAGTAATACTTCGCACTAAATGCCCAACTTGGCTAAACTGACCATTAACTATATTGAAATAATTAATACTATTTGCTCAGGAAACTTTTGACTTTAATAAAGTCAGTTAAACTATAACTGTAGACAAATAATCGCACTTGTCTGATAGAATGTTTGTTACACTTGCTTGCATGAATCTTGTTGCATAGAGTTTCGAATCTTGTAATCACCGTATATGCACTGTAGGAACCTTTTTCAAATTAAATCAACGGATGTCTATTTGACTTTGTCATCCATCTAAGCTTAGGTTACGTCTGACTGGCAGTAACAGTGCACTATTTGATTTTGGTCCTTTTGAAAGGGCGGTCTACGGTGAGATAAACATTTTAGTGTTAACTTTCAAAATTCTGATCTATGGTTAAAAAGCAACATAAAGGGCAATATAGTAAATGTCAAACAATATTAGCACTTAATATAGAGTTAGATTCATAGCCTAATATGTGTCATATGGTAATAAAAACAACATTTGTGAATTTCTCCTGTTTGCGCAATAGTTTAAGTGGTACAAACAAAGGCGTCACAAAACACGTATGCAGTACAAGATCAGGTAAATTAAAAAGCACCTTTACTTACAAATCTCATTTCTTGAAGGGCAAACTTGTAGTCCGCTAGAAGGGTATCTGGCCATTAAATGTAAAAAGACCTATTGAGATGTCACCGACATACCTCCAGGAATGTCACAAAGGTACCCTTGAAAATGTCATTGCCTTCAAGGATAGGAAGGAAATTTCTAGTGTAAACGAAAGAGTGTTGCAAACTACAATCCATCAAACTTTTTAATACTTCAAATTGAAAAAGCAATTTATCAAATTGATCAAACTTACTTATATCTGACTATCTAGACCTTCGGGTAAAGGTCAAAGAGAGATCAAAGGCTTGTATGTTTCGAACCGCCCAGGAAATCTGCAAGCGTGAATGTCAGATACACACACTTACTACATCAATGAAATAGATTATTAAGGTTTTGGATCACACTGGAACTTTTGACTGTTTTAAAATTTTGTTTCGTTTCGCGGGTACATAGGACAAGTTGAAGATAATTGCTTCAATGATTTGGATTTAGTGTTTCGATGCAAAAAAATCATGAGAAGTTCGTGGTTGGTCAATCTAGTTTTCGTGATAATGGTTAGTGTAAATTGGCAAAGCATCATTTTGAATAGAGTTTTCATATAGTTTCTTAAACCCTCCAGGGTCTTGTAACTCTAAGCTGCATCATGCCTGGAGTTTGACTGACCTGCGAGATATCTGGTAATGTTTTCAGACATGGAAAATGAAAGATATCAAACCCCTTTGTCATGCAGGCGACTGTTGCTCCTCAACATGACCGAATCATTTTCAAACTTTAAAAAAAATTAAAATTATTCATTGTCATGGACATATTCGGAATCAGAATGAAAAATACATTCATCATGTCATTGTCGTCGTCGTGACCGTCCTCAAATCGTCGTCGCCGTCGTCATCATTATGATGATTATGATGATCCGGAGTTTTAAGTGTTTGAAAAAAACAATGTATCGGTCATTCTTTAGGCTTAAAGGGCATTTCGTGATTCCATACCTTCTGGTTGTATCATGTTCACTGTATTATCCTTGAGAAAGAGCTTTCAACAAATTTTGAGTTGATCCCGATCTTGCGGTTTTTGTGTTATGAGCAAGTGCTTTTTTCCCGCGGTAACCCATAGGCCACTGTGTTTGTAATTTCTGGGCCGTTTTGACAGAAATACACATTGCCGGACTTTCTTACAGATAGCGACCGCATTTGCAGCGTAAGATTAGGTAACACGTGTAATCGCAAGCCATAAAGGCCTTAACGTATTGCGAGCACGCGTTGGCGACATTTAGGCAACGCGTTTAAGGGGCGAAAGTAGCAACGCGTTGCGGCGTCGCGCCAATTAGAATGACGAATTTCTGTGACGATTTAAAAAATGAGACCCACAACGCGTTGGGCAAAGTCTCTATCAACGCGTTGTGGAAATCAAAACGCGTTGCAAGCCTTCACAACGCGTTGCGAGCTTCACAACAAAACGGTTTTTTGCGAGCTTCACAACGCGTTGCGAAGGTTCACAAGCTATAAGGGTCATATAACGTATTGCCGCAACGCGTTGTGGAGAAAGTAGGCAACGCTTGGCGACATTTCGGCAACTCGGTTGCGGCCTCCCAATCAAAATCATGAATTTCTGTGACGCATTTCAATAATAGATCCACAAAGCTTTGCCGAATTACGTTATGACCCTTATGGCCTTCAGCAACGCGTTGCCAAGCCTTCTAAACGCGTTGTGCGAGCTTCACAACGCGCTTTGTAAGCTTCACACGCGTTGTGAGGCAATACGGGTCATACGTAATTGCGCAACGCGTTGTTAAGGTTTGCAACGCTTTGTGATGGCTTGCAACGCGTGTGATATTTAATTTTTTAAATACGTCACGAAATTCATAATTGTTTGTATTGGCCGACCCGCAACTCGTTGCCGAAATGTCGCAACGGTTGTGACTTTCTCACAATGCGTGGCGCAATACGTTTGGCCCTTATTGCTGTGGTCCTTCGCACGCTGTGAGCTTGCATCGCGTTGTGAAGCTCGCAACGCGTCGTGAATGTTTGCATCGCGTTGTGAAGCTCGCAACGCGTCGTGAAGGTTTGCAACGCGATGCGAAGTATCTAGCAACGTGTTTTGGGTCTATTTTTGAAATACGTCACAGAAATTCATGATTTTGATTGGCCTACACCGCAACGCGTTGCCGAAATGTCGCGACGCGTTGCTACTTTTCCGCAACGCGTTGCGGCAATACGTTATGGCCTTTATGGCTTGCGATACACGTGGATTACTAAGGCTAGCGGTTCAGGTGATATAAAAAGCTTTTGTGTGTTGAGTCGGGGGACGAAATGCCCCTTTAATTTGCTTAAAAGTTTGATGTATATATTTAGGAATTGTCTTCTTTTGAGATCATGGCGGAACAAAATCCTCAAACTGCCTTGATCACCTAATTCTATTTCAATAGAATACAAGGAGAACTTTCAATGTTCTTTTAATACATACATAATTTTAGTAGTAAAAAGGCAATTTAGTATTAAAGAGGTAATTTTGGTATTGATTTTAAGGTATTGTGATTGGTAGTTCAGAAGTAGTGGAGATAAAGGGCAAACCTCATTTTTGAAACATCATTCTGGTTTTTTATCCACGTGACCTGCCAACGTTTTTGCTCTATAGTATTTTGACAAACATCACTTCTCAACAAAATGCAATGGCGACCCTTTAAGGTCGGTAAATTGTGCCAGACTGCTTATACTGTCAATAAAGTCAACTGAGCCAGTAGCATGACCGACGAAACTTAAGAACTGGTGCACGTGTCTAGGCATATCATTTATGGGACACTATTCATTTTTAATTATCTTTTCAGACACCTCTTGTTCTGGTCCAGTATATAATATGTTGGACACGGATATTATCTTTAATGTAAACAAATCCCGCGAGAGCCTATGACGTTGTCCTTAAAAGAGAAAATTGTTATGTATTTTCAATATTCACAGACATTTTGTTACCTTTGGAATGAAGTGAACAGTTTTTGGATATCCGTCATATCCGTTGAATAATATGTGAAGTTTTAATAAGTAAAAAGTAATAATATCTTGTGAATACACATATCAAAACAAAAATGGGATGGTTATGTATTTGTTGTATTTAGAGGTATCTGCGGGACGGGAAGTTTTGATAAATGGCTAATTAATATTTTATCTCATCCACTGCAGCAATATATTCTTCGTTCAATCTTTTTCTCAGCATACATCCCCAAAAGAAAAAAAAAAACGGCAAACAGCGGCTAACCCAAGGGTCCATATAGCAGGGTTATAAATCAGAATCCCATTCTAGAAGTTTGGGGAAGGTTTGAAGATGCTTTTCTATAGGTTGAAGGGTGCTGAATCAAAATTGTTGGGTCCAACCTCTGGGAAATGTGGGGAACTTTGTAAAATAAGAGGTAAAATTAGTACAGGGGTAAATTTTAAATCATGTCAAATTGTGTTTAAATGTACACCAAGGTATTTGTCTTATTCTTATAAGGATTAAAAAGGTGTATAGTTTGTATTAGGTTCCGACCTTTAGTTACACATCTACAGCCCAGATAAGGTTCAAGGTCATTCTGGGGCAAAAAATCCAGTGCTCAGATTTTGTTGAAACCGGTGTCAAATTATTGTCCTGGTCATAATGAACCAGAAAATTAATTTCAATTCTTTGGGTGACAGCTCTGTATACAATTTGAGGTCAAGTTTTGTTGACCCCTATAGACCATTTAGACCCTTGTTACATTTTGCCCACTTATTACGAAACCAAATGCTAAACATTGTAAAATACGGCAAGACGAACAATTTGACACCACTTTCAATAAAATCGGAGCACTGGGTAACATTTATCCCCAGGAAGACCTTTACCCCCTTATTTTTTGTTTTTGTTTTTACAATTATTTTGGTACGGTATCCAAGTACTGTGATTGGTTTCAGGAGTGGTGGAGAAAAAGCTCAAGCCTATATTTTTTAAATATCATTCCGGTGTCATATCCGTAGGATCTACCAATGTTTCAGTCATATCTGTAATATTTTACAAACAAGAGGCCATGCAGGGTCACAAACTTTAATCACCTTTTCAGACACCTCTCAGGCTAGTTCTCGTCCAGAATATAATATGTTGGACACGGATATTACCTTTACCGTAAACAATTCCCATGAGAGTCTTTTGAGATGTCCTGTAAAAAGAGTAATAGTAGGGTTTAACATTCCTATTCTCGAACTTTAGGGAAGGTTTGAAGGTGTTTTTTTGTACTTTCAATGATGCTGAACAAGATGTTTTTGATCCAACCTCTGGGAAATGTAGGGAACTCTCGCTAGAGGGCGTTTTTTCAATGCCCGCCGAAATTCCCATAAAAATTGGCATATTTTAAAAGCTTAAAACAGCTATCTGAGAATCAATAAGAAATACTTTTTTGGGATATTTCTTGCTAATTATTGTGTAATGTTATTCCAATAATTAGGATTTATGATAAGTACCCTTAGCTTAGAGGGTGCCAAAATTCCATATAATAGACTCTTTGGGACCTTTATCAATTAGTTATTATCAAATACAAGTATAAATCAAAGTAAAGATGTTTGAAGGCATTTGTTTTGCAAGGATGCCGAACAAGATTATTTGGGTTATAAGTTGTATTTTCAATATTCAGAGATATTTTCGTAACTTTTGGCATACCTTTGGCATAAAGTGGGCAGCTTTGGGATACCTGGCATGTCTGTGCAATAACATGGGCAGTTTTATTAAATAAAAAGTAAAAAGGTCCTCTGAAAGCACATGTCATGACAAAATTTGATGGTTGTGTATTTATTTAACCTGTTTTTATTTATCTGCGGGATAAAGTGGATTTTTTTATAAATGACCAAAAATGCAAAGAGCGGCGAACCCCAAAGGTCCATAATTACGTCAGACTGCAAATGATGAGGTGTTATGAACCCATGGCATGACAAATGAAAGTTTTAAAGTGGTATAAGATACTTGACATATCAATTATGGAACACTTATTTATTTTTTATATCTTCCCCTGACGTCTCCACTTCATTAGCACTCTTTTTAAGTAATTTTAGCACAGGTAACGAGCTTCCACACTGCTAGAAATCACTGTAAACTTGTGTGACTCACGGCAAAATTCCGTATAAGGTCACAGACTTTCTCTCTTTTAAACTTGAAACAGAGTCATTATTTCAAGTTGACATAAATATCCATCATAAAATATACACTGGACAAAGGCACAGTTGCACTTTGCTATTAAAAAAATGGCAAAATAATCAATATTCAATATGATTTTACATGTTTGTAAATTTAAGGCATTCTTAATTTTACGGATTTTAAAAAACAGTTTGAAATCATACAAGCATTTACTAACCGAACATGGTAATTTAAGAAGGTTTATAACAAAGCATTATTACAAAGACTTCCATTGAAAATATGTTTAAAATTAAATTGTCGAATATTTGTCCAATATTTGAAGGGACAAAAGCACATCCAGCAAAATACAAAATTCCTGAAAATAGTTGAAATCCACATGTTGGGCCTGGCATTAAAGGGACATAATGGCATGAAAAAATTGACATAATGCAAAGGACCCTTACTGAAATCACTTCAACGAGTTTGAAAACAATTTGGATGTTTACATTCTGTAAAAACAGGAAGAGTTCGGGGGGTGGCAGTTTGTGGCAATTTCTGGAGTAAAGATGCTGACATTACTGCCAGCATTTACCAAACTTGAAAAGTATGTTGTCATCCCGGTGTAGAAGTAACCATTGTCCGGCGTAGTCATATTCCGGAACAATGGTGAACAATAGGGCAATCGATTCAGTTGACTCTTTACGCAACAATAGTTTCACGCTTTATTCCGTTATTGTCTATGGAGCCCCGGACTATGGCTCCCACCGAACTATATCTGCTTTCACACCGGCTAATCCATCTTTCACTTGCCAGATCAATATCTTATTACAAGCCTACAGTACAATGCCTGAATCCCGGTCTGAATGTTTTTGAATTGTGTCGCAAAACATGCTAGATACACTGTAAGTTCTAGCTGTCAAGGATGTGAACACCTTGCTCTTCTGTTCCAGAAATTGCCACAACTGCCACCCCCCAAACTCTTCCTGTTTTTACAGAATGTAAACATCCAAATTGTTTTCAAACTGTTGGAAGGGATTTCAGTAACGGTCCTTTTCATTATGTAAATTTTTGTTCACGCCATTATGTCCCTTTAAGCGGTTAAAATAGTTTTACACCCAAGAAATATTATAATAGCCACCCAGAAAGGGCATAGTTTGAAGTGGAAGTCAGTTGTTCATTTCAGCTTTCCCTTGAATGTCAGTCAAAACATTTTAATTTAAAAAGTCAAATTTACATATCACTTGTAAATAGAGAACGTGTAGACAATGGTAACATAAATAAGGTCATGTAGCAGTCCGAACGGTTTACAGGGACTTTTACACAACTCTTATGTGTATTGTATTTTGTTTCTATTGTGGAACTGGCTATTGGAATAAAAAGATTCTGGAGTCTTTTCAGCTGGCCATTGGAAGAAAGCGATTGCAGGGTCGTTTTATTGCAAACACACAAAGAAAGTGTTTAGACTAATTCAATTCAGTTGAGTGTTCACACATGTAAAAGCAATACAAACGTGCTTAAACCGCAATTTTTTCAAAATTCGATGGCGCCTTATTGCAAAATGCGTCAGTGTCCCTTCAAAGGTATTTTCCAAAATTATGAAGAAAATTAATGTGGAATAAAGTGAGAAATAGCGATAAATGGCCAACCCACTTAAAATTTCCAAGATATATTTTGCACAAACATTGAACTAGAAAGTGCGTTCATATGGTAAGATAGCGAAAACACTGATGGTTTCAAATGGTTATGATAAATTGCAAAGGATGCCAATAAGACGCATCGAGCCCAAAGCTATGAGTGTAATTATTAGAACAGGCACACGTGACTTAGCATTATTAGTTACGAAACAGTGAATTCCCATGGAAGGTTATGACGTTGTCCCTGTCAGTCAAAGAAAGAAAAGAAATGGGTGCTTATTTTCACGTTCGTAGTTATCTGTGAGATAAAGTGGGATTGTTTGGTTTATGACAATTCGTAAACAGTTCCTCTACAGGATCCATTTAAAACCTACATCTTACTTCACGCTAAAACATTGCACTGAAGGTGGCTGCGTGAGGCAAACTCTTGCGAGGCATAGGGTCAAATAATTGTGCCAGATTGTGAGTGATGTCAATGAGGGGCACTGAGCCAATAGGCATGAGAGACGAAGCATGAGGAGTGGCGCACGTGACTCAGCATAGCAAACCGAAAATTTACAAGTTGTGAACAGTGGAGGGCACTTGGTGTGTGACTTTCAATCAGAAAAAAAAAACAGTAAACAAAATTGTAAGACTAAAACCAGGTCTCTGATAAAATGGCTAAAGTTTTAGAAATAGTACATGTCTTGGTCCATATATTCGAGTTAGCTTGAGTCCCAAAAGTAAACGTTCATAAAATATCTCCATTGTGTTTCGGGGAAAAAGTGCATTACATTACCTGAAAATGTCAACAAGATTGCGCCGGACGAATGAACGTGGTCAATAAGGTACGAATGTGTTCTGTTCTGTTTTTTAAAACGTAACGGTAGTTGTGTAATAACGCACATCCACGATCAATCTGCCACGATGCGCCAGTTATATGTACATTAATTTGAATGTAAATTATCATAGAAATCCACACAGTCCTGAACTTTCGGTTTGCCTCATCATATACAACCATACAGATTATTCAGATTTATTCAGATTTATTTGTCAATCAATCAATCTACATAATAGAATAGAGTCATGACAGTAATTACAGAATAATAATAATATTAAGTGACAAAATAGGATAATAAATTACCAGATATACATGCTACTATTATAATATTGAGAATGATAATAATGATACAAAATTTATATAATTTGCAATTACGTAGAAACAATAAGATTGGTGATTGACGAGGTCACTACTAAACGCAGAGCGTGAGGGTGCAATAACCTCATATAATGTTACATAAAAATAATAATATACAAACATTACTACATTAGCGGAAACATAACATGATAACAAGGACAAAAATGCGACGAAAAAAAACCAGACAGAATAGAAACAAATACAAGACAAAACAGGACATAATGAAATTCGACCACAGAGAATTAGCGCGAAAGTAACCAAAAAGGATACATAACCATAAACAGAATCATGTGGAATAACAGCCTAAGTAAAATTTCTTCAACTTTGCTTTAAATGAAGCAAAGGAAGATGATGTTTTAATAGCAGTAGGAATAGTATTCCAAAGTAATGGGCCTTGTGATGCAGACGTATTACCAGCAAGCACGGTTTTAGTAGGTTTAATGAATTGGGTGTTAACATTCCTTGTTTCATAATCATGAACGGGATAGGCCGTATTGAAGAATGCATCATCAATGAGGTGGTTTGGTAAAAGGTTGTTATGTTTCCAAACCTGCGTTTTAAAGCACGTAACTACGTAACTAAGTAAATTAAATTGATCAATGAATGATAATTACCCCAATCTGGCAGTAGTAGGGCCGGGTTATAAATGAGAATCCTATTCTCGAAGTTTGGGGCAGAAGGTTTGAAGGTGTTTTTCTAAAGTTTGAAGGGGTAACATTAGTACAGGGGTAAATTTGATATCAAGTCAAATCAATTTTAAATGCACACCAATGTATTTGTCTCATTATAAGGATTAAAATGATCTGACCTATAGTTACTCGCCACCAGCCCTGATACGGTTCAAGGTTATCCTAGGTCAAAAATTATCCAATGCTCAGATATTGTTGGAACTGGTGTCAAATTATTTCTCGGGTCATACTGAAGCAGAAAATACATTTTAATTCTTTGGGTGACAGTTGTGTATGCAATATTTGGTGACCTGTAGACTATGTTTATCCTTGTTAAATTTTACCCAGTGTAATTACGCAACCAAATGCCAAACATTGTAAAATAAGGCAAGGCGAGCAATTTGACACCAGTTTCAACAAAATCGGAGCACTTTGTCAGTTTTACCACTAGATGACCTTGAGAACCTCGCCAGGGCTAATAACCGTGTATCTATAGGTCGGAACTTAGACAATCTATAAGTTTTTAATCCTTATAATGAGACAAATATATTAATGTACATTTAAATACTTGATTGTAGGACACGATCTACTCGATTTGGGCACGATCTGCTCGATTTGGGCATTGGGGATTTCCATGCCTAAGAAAAATGATGCTCCATGGACAAGTCTGTTTTGCTGACTTATTGTTCAGTGGACCATATCTTGAGAACCACTCAACCAAAATGAACAATTTTTTCAGGCAATATGCTCAATTACCCATTCTTTATGACAAAATAAAACCCACAGATATCAAATTAAAAAAGTGGAAAAATATCACTTTTATTTTGGGTAAAGTTTTTATTGGGTCACCCTGTATAGGTATGGCGTTGATATATCTTCAGGGGGGGTAGGACATGCCAACCTAACAGCAACAGCAAATTCAAAACGGCATCAACTTTCGGGTGCTAGTCTTTTCAAAGACTTAACGGTAGGAGGGCGCTCTTACGCATATCGAACGGTTACACACAGACTTTACTAAAGACTAGGCCTGGTCACGAATATTTAAATCTAAATGACCGTTATTGGAAATTACACTATTTTGCAGCGGGGTTAATCCACTAACCCCGACGGATTTTGAAGTAAATAATTTTTTCTTAATTAAAAAAAAAAAAAAAAAAAAGCCAGGGCTAATAACCGTGTATCTATAGGTCGGAACTTAGACAATCTATAAGTTTTTAATCCTTATAATGAGACAAATATATTAATGTACATTTAAATACTTGATTGTAGGACACGATCTACTCGATTTGGGCACGATCTGCTCGATTTGGGCATTGGGGATTTCCATGCCTAAGAAAAATGATGCTCCATGGACAAGTCTGTTTTGCTGACTTATTGTTCAGTGGACCATATCTTGAGAACCACTCAACCAAAATGAACAATTTTTTCAGGCAATATGCTCAATTACCCATTCTTTATGACAAAATAAAACCCACAGATATCAAATTAAAAAAGTGGAAAAATATCACTTTTATTTTGGGTAAAGTTTTTATTGGGTCACCCTGTATAGGTATGGCGTTGATATATCTTTCAACTATAATTTTGACAACGGCTTTTCAAACTGCATTTTCTAACAAGTACCGTCACTACCGTCGATAAATCGTACTTGACGATGATATATACCTATAAATTTATTTCATCATACTAAAAATAAGTCATTCATTTTGATAAGATGCACATTCGCAGGTACTGGAAAAATGTAAACATTGCAAAACTCTGCTGGAATTTGACAGCTTGATCATGACTAAATTTGCCTTATATCGGTGATGGAGAAAGTCGATTGAAAAATTGAATATTTATAAACAAAATATACATATTTAAGAATTATTCTGCAGTCTATGGGAATAATTGGTCCTCTCCTGTGGTAATAATTAATTAATTAAAATTGCTAATGAAAACCGCGCAAAAAATATCGTACCTCGTACACACGGGTGCTCATGCCGCTCACCAAAGTTTGAACACTTTAAAATTTACCTTTTAACGGCCGTATGCGTCGTTGGCGTTCCTACAAATGGAATTTAGTTTCCATCGTTTATAGTCCAGGTCTGTGTAGCCAGAAGGCGGAAATAAGTAAGTCATAGCTGATGCTTTCAGGATAGTTTCCAATGTCGTGAAGAGCAACATATCAAAAGTCCCCAAGAGTCCCCTTGTGCTAATTGAGGAATAAGGGGATAACGCTTATACAGGGGTAAGAAAATGATTCAATTGAGCTAAATCCTGAATTATTGTATTTTTCTAGTCAAACTGAGTAAGAAAATATATAGTTTGTCTAACTTTTGAACTTTAGTTTTAAGCCTGAGGCAAAACTTGTTTAAGGTCATCGTTGGGTAAAATTTTAAAACAGTGCGATTTTAATTAAACTAATTTCAAATTACTCGCGGTACTCGTACATCTTGTATAGTGAAATTATGGCAAAAATGCTCATTCACACTATCTACATCTTCAAAACATTTACCTTATAGGACAGGGGCTTAAGACCTCCCATAGACCTAGTAGAAACCTGTCATAATGAGCCCTTAACTATGCAAGAAAATTATTTGAACTATTTAAATATATCTTTTGAGTTTATACACAATTAGACGAACAATCTGTAAAATTTTGGAAATAATCTGGGCATTGAACCGTTATTATAGTTAATAATCCATAAATCGCAGATTTAATAATCCATTAATCGCAATCGGGGCAAAGTATACTTTTTAATCCTTATAACATGACACAAACGTCGGTATACATTTAAACGCAATTGGAACATTTTATAATTTTACCACTGTATAAACTTTACCCCTCATTTCTCAAATAGCACATGGGGGATTCTTGGGGACTTTTGATATGTTGCTCCTTACAACATCAAGAAACTATCCTGAAAAATTCAGCTTTTACCTATTTATATCCGGATGTTTTTCTATATCTTGCATTAAAGGAATGATTTTTTCGTACATCTCAATTTTCGGCTCGTTAAATAACATGTTGACTGTTGGAATGTCTTCAAAATTTGTCTGTTAGCCAACCTCACATTTAGACAGGTACATCCCAGATCATAACTAATCTACTTTCCTACCACATATTCGCTAGTATTTTTATATTGTATATACTATATTCTTCAAAATAAGCTTTTGGGCCACCCTGATTTTTGACTTAGAAACAACATGGCGGCCAAAATACAAATTCTTACTAAAAATGGCTAAAACCGTATTTTTTCCGTTGAGAAATTCACACAAAAACTCTTATTTTCCCATTTTATTTTACAAACACATTGCTCTTTGCATTTAACAAAGTGAATTTTCAAATTATCGAAAGAATTCAAAATGGCCACCACAAACGCTCAATACATTGATGAATTGCCTTAAGTTTATTCTTAAGGATATTATCGTAATATAACTGATGCATTGTTAACTTGAGCTACTACAAGAAAACATATAGGGCTATCATTGTTTCTCAAAATGGCGGCTAAAAAAATTCAAAATGGCTGATATTTAGGTTAATTACAGTAATGTATTACTTTAACTCCATTGTTGGGAATTATTTCGTTCTCTAATGGTGTTATTACAGTTATTTATTACTAAATTATATAGAGCTACCGATTATCTTAAAAGCAGCTGGAAAATTCAAGATGGCTAACAAATTCATGTAAAATACAAGATTTTAGTAGATTTTTAGTCAAAAATTGCATTTGACAAAATATATTCAGGCTTAGAAGAATATTAATGCACTAGAGTAAGTGTATTCACCGCTGAATGTTATTTTCACAATTACTGCAATGAAATGAGTTGATCCAGCATTTTTTTTAAATCCGAGAACCAAAATCCACATATTGATTTAATCTGAGATCAATAATACATTTGGTGTAAATGCCCTGATGTGAATAAAAAAAACTACACTAAATCAAGATTTGCATTACATTTATATCAGCTCAATAATACGCGTTACGCTATTCTGGCTTTAAAAAATGAAATGGCATTGAATGACTGGTTATTATTGTTTTCATTATCCGTAATACTATTTCAAACGTTTTGTGATTTTACAGCACATAGAAATAATGTTAAAGAAATCTATGAAAATGTTCGTGTAATTCATAGAATAACTAAACTACATACATCTCTCATCTTTTGAATAAAATTACTGTAAAAACATGACTTATTTTAATAGAATCTGTGCCTTGTTCCTTCCCATTTTCGCGCCTTTTCCCGCCTTTGCTGCTACCTTTAAATGAGTGAAATGATTTTGCCGATGGCTGAGATTTTAATATTAATAATTTTTTTGGCAAGATTAAGCTCTACGGTGCCTCGTGTTGTTGGGGGGATAAATATATCTGGAGGGATAGGAAGAAGAACTACCAAAACATGGTGCCTCAGCTTGATTTAAAAAAAGTTAAACTGTTTTTTGGAAAACTAAATTTAAGTTTTTCAATTTTAAAAAAAAAAAAAAAAAAAAAAATAATATGTTGTTTTTTTTAAAGTTTTATCTTGATAGAATGGCCTTTTTTTTTCACCCAAGACCCCATCTGTAACGTTTCCCACATAGTTCAATCAATTTTGATGTGGAGCTAGAAACGCTGATATGTAAGCCCCATAGAGTCAACCAAAATAGAGTACATTTTCGCTAAGCATTCCAAACGATCTTAGCCCTAAGATTTCACATGGGGTAAATGAAAAAAAATAGTAGTTTTTTTGATTTTTTTACCAAAATTGTACTTTTTGTCATATTTTCAGCTGACTGAAAAAATAACTTAGAGAATTCTACATACTTTCCTTCGCTTTTAAGTATTCCTACAAATTTCAAATATTTTGAACTCTTTCGGGTGAATCATGACTATAGTCCTTTAAAACAGGTCAATAGAAAAACAAAAATAAGGGTACTATATGCTTCCAAAACCATCCAGGTGCACAATGACTTGAGAGGGTATCAGTGATGTTCTGCTACAATCCAGCAATCAGTAAAACTACAAAACATTACAGTTTTACAAAATGTAAACACCAATATTTTTAAGAGTAATAGAAGTCATGGTAGTATGGAGCTTATGTGGTATGTTTGAATATTTTTATTCTTTTCTGGGACACCCCTTTGGTAATTCCTTTGTTTAATTAAGCTTTTGCCCGCGGGGAATATAATTAGTTAGCGGTGAATTTTATAGGTCTTTAAAACCATTTGGGAGGATAGATATTTTACTCATTGAATGGCATTAACTTTTTTCAAGCTTAAATTTCAAATTTGATTATAGCAAGTTATAATTCATACTTTTGGCAATTTTATGAAAAATTGGAGTTGGTCGACGCCAGTCGAATAACGAACAAAAGATGACAGACGTAGACAGATTTAGTTTCTTAAAATAAACAGACGGTCCAGTGTTGTATTTGGCGGTTCAAACATGTTCGATGAACAGCGCATTTCCACCCCAAATACAATGAATTTCAAGGCCTCTGTCTGTCAGCTTCAATTTCGACCCTCCCAATGAATTTCCACCCCAGTAAATTTTGCCCCAAAACCACACTAACATTTAGCTTCATTTGAAGTGTGAAAAAACTAGTGTTATGAATTTCACATGAAACACCGGAAGAATTCTGGTTTGTTTAATGCAGAACCGTTCACACCTTAACACTGAATCAGATACCTGAGAAGTAACACCATAATTCTTTCAGCAATCTCTGTTAAACATGAATTTCGGTTCATTTTTAATGAATACTAAATAAAGCAGTCCACTTCCTGAATGCAATATATTATAAGACAAAGTAACGATTGATTACACTACGCCGTCATGTAATTTTGGATTGATAATAGGCAAGTGTATTTTTATTTGATTATATTTAATCCAAATTTACAGAGAATAGAAAGATCTGCAGGACAAATCTAAGTACGATTCTATCAAACATGTTCAAATTTAATTTACCAGCATTTCTCCAATATATTGTCCATATGACAATGGCGTATGGAGTAATCCTGCCAAAAGTCTTTGCCTCGACCACTTCATGTGTACATTGTACATATTCAGATTGTGCTCATTGTTACCAAATTGAGCGCTTGATTTGGTGCTGAAGTAAAAATTTTATATCCTAACGAACGTCCCCGTAACTGCATTTTAATTGCACTTTTAAAAAATCACGTAGCGGACCCCGACCTTGTTTTAGGGGGTTATTGTAGACTGTAAAAAGAAAAATAACGCTAACTCCATTTTTTTGCGGACGACGCAGGAGATTTCCTAGGGACGTTAGTGATATGTATCATATAAGGGCTGATATTCAGATTTATATCAGATTATATCGCCGAGCCTAGATCAAATATTGCATGGGCGAATCGGAAACTCGTATTATGTGCACGTCTAAACAAAATAAAATAAAAAATAAACAGTAAGCAGTTAGTGCATGTAAGCAAGCTAGCTGACGTCTAAAGGAGTTCGAAAAGGGATCCAAAATGGGCCAGCAACCGCCAGAGAGGCGCATTAATGAGGCTTAATATTTTTTACGTATGGTTGCATATTAGGCCCCCCGGTACATATGCGCAGTGATGAAAGTAGTGATTGCAACAGTCGTAATATCCATGGTGAGGCGTTCAGGACTTTTTCATATGGTACGTACTGAATTACCGCCGTACATTAGAAGTTACGCTGCACTCTAAATTACAAGTCAGTCGATACTTTGAAAATTAAAAGTAGATACCCATATAATTTTGAGACGTCCTATGTATTTTAGCTCTAGAAATGTACAATGGGAAGTAAACAAGCCCGAGGTGGTTTTCGGAAGATGCGGTACATGATTCCCTTATCAAACCTGCAGTTGCAAAATACCCGACTGCAAAGCGTTTTTTATTTGGAATATTTTGTTTTATTTTTCTTTTTTTTGATTTTTAAAAAAAAAATCTGGAATTTGCTGCGGGGGGATATTAAAATGTAAAGTTTGAAACAAATTTCCCCTAGGAAATATATTTGTACTTCATCGTTTTAGGGGTGGGAGGCAGGGAATCCACTTTCAGACAATTTTTATGATAAGATGTTTAGATCAATTGCTAGAGGGACACCAGCAGCCAAATTGAAAATAGAAATTTTTGAAACATATACTTTAGAAGTATGTGGAACACCCACGGAAATACCTCGTTTTGGTTGTTTTTGGTGCAGGGAATCAGGTGTTGCACATCATTTTATCATAGAAGTCAGGTAGGGAAAGTATTATTTACATCATAAACTTTCAAGTAGTAAGTTGTGTACTAAGTTTGTCTGTAATGATTCTAAAACTATAATTTGGGCCACTTTGCTGTTTACAATATTATACTAGACCAGGGTGACTTGGAACCTCTATCATACAAAATGATTGTCTGACATGATCACCACAACAAAAACCATAAAAACAGAAAAAAAGTAAATATTATACTTACGCAGACTTCAAGGTGTTTTCAAACTTTCTGGTCGTGGCCATATTGGAGTTCAAATCTATAGCACATGAATTGGACTTAAAAATCATGAAAAGAATATCAGCTCAAAAAGGTCAGAAAGTAATGGCTTGGTGTGTAGTCACATATGGTACATATGCCATATCTTGCTGGGGGTTTAGCTTGCCAAACCCGAGATACGGCTCCCACATGTTGGTAACCTATGTGACCTTTTGTCCCATTCACAAAACGCAGACGACACATGCTACGGCGGTCCAGAAAAGTTAAGTCTGTGTCACAGACTGCGTAAAGAATGATCTTACTTAGTACTGCGCGAGGAGATTATACGTTATCAGTCCGTAATAGCGATAGCGAAATGTATGCAATGAAAACTAAATATCAAATATCTCCGAAAAACGAAAGGGTTATATGGAGATTTTGCATCAGGTGGTCCGTTACTATGTTTGGTTGTGAATATATGTAACGTAATTCGCTCTGAACCTATAGAACCAGGCGAGAAAATTGAACGTTTGTGTCGGGTACTTACTTCGGTGCTCGCAAAACCGGAAAAGTGAACACGCATCGCTACGGCCGCAATCTTTTTGCCCACAATGCCTTTCGGTATTATTCCAGTCTTGAGAATTTTGTGTTCCAAAGCTGTTTCATTTACACCAACTTTTTTTTTTTTCAATTTTAGAAACAGGATATTCGTACTACCGGACCGCCGTATATGGCAAGCATAAGGCCAGAACGTATTGCTGCAACGCGTTGCGAGCAAGTTACAACGCGTTGCGACATTTCGGCAGGCAAAAAACATAGCGCGTTGCGACATTTCACAAACGCATTGCTGTGTCGGCCAATCAAAATCATGAATTCTGTGACGTTTTCAAAAAAAGCCTCACAACGCGTTTGCTATATACTTTGCACGCGTTGCGAACTCAAAACGCGTTGCGACATTTTTCGGCAACGCGTTGCGGGCTTCACACGCGTTGCAAGCTCACAACGCTTTGCTAAGGTTAACAAGCCATGGGTTCATAACGTAGGGCCGCAACGCGTTGTGAGAAAGTAGCCCGCGTTGCGACCTTTCGGCAACCGTTGCGGCCACGGCCAATCAAAATCATGATTTCTGTGACGTATTTCAAAATATCCCAACGCGTTGCGGCAATACGTTGTTGAACCCTTATGGCTTCACACTGCGTTGCAAGCTTCACAAAGCGCTGCGAGCTTCACAAAGCGTTGAACTGCACAACTCGTGTGAAGGCAAATTAGGGGGTCATAACTTATTTGCTGCAACGCGTTGTGAATGTTTGCAACGCGTTTGTAAGGTCCGCAACGCGTTGCGAGAATTTATATTTTTGAAAACGTCACAGAAATTCCTGATTTTTATTGGAGACCCGCAACGCGGTGCTGAAATTCGCAACGCGTTGCCGAAATGTCGCAACGCTTGCCGAAATGTGCACGCGTTGACGAAATGTCGCAACGCGTTGTGACTTTCTCACAACGCGTTTTGGCATACGTTATGACCCTTATGGCTTGTTAACCTTAGCCCGCGTTTTGAAGCTTGCAACGCGGTTTGTGAAGCTCTGCAACGCGTTGTTAAGCTCGCAACTCGTTGGTGAAGTTTTGCAACGCGTTTGCCAAGTATCTAGCCACTCGATGTTGGTCTATTTTTTGAATCCGTCACTGAAATTCATGAGTTTGATTGGCCGACACAGCAACGCGTTTCTGAAATTTCGCAACGCGTTGCCGAATGTCGCAACGTCGTTGCTACTTTCTCGCAACCGTTGCAGCAATACGTTTATGGCCTTTTGTTGGCTTGCCATAGCCGTAGACCATCTTTCCGCGAACGCCTTCTTTTTGTGCGTGTAATCGGGCGCGGTACCCGCTCTATTCCCTTAGGTTTTGACTTTTTGAGATGTTTGCCTCAGAGGGTCCCGTTACTATATTTTTTTTTGACTTACTTTTCAAATATCTGTGTGCAGAAAATATTCGTTCCGTTTATATAATCCTCTAATGTAATTTTGGTACAATAGTTACGTCTTATGTACATGTACTCAATAAGATAGGCAGGCATAGTTCAAAACCTAAATGTACATTGACAAAAAGATACCAATGTTCAAAAGAAGTAGAATACAAAGCGAATATTAGTGAAAGTTGCAGATTTTTTTAGTGGTTTGCTGGTCCGCAGTTTCCT
>JAMKCH010005362.1:0-129069 GCA_023653785.1 Ophioderma brevispina
GATGGTCGCAGCCCCCATCGGTGAATATTGCTGTTGAAGCGACCGACTCTTGTGCGAATCCGGTTTAAAGTGACACATTCATTGCGTGGAAGATTGCTACCAGGTGGTAGTTCTGTCATAGGTGTAATAGTGAGTTGGTCTGGTCTTGAAGTATCTAGACAGGCAGTATTCCATGTCTGTAAGATGTTGAATGGAGAGCTGGAGAGTTAAGCAGCGTGTCGACAGAAAGGTCGACGAGAGCACAGTCTCCGTCTGCAGAGCTGGTGTGATTCTTTGACAGTGTTATGCAGCAGGTGCTTGTTGTCCAGTAGAGCCGTATTCACCAGTTTGTACGTGTGGGGTTCTCTCCGAAGCACTGCAGTGCAGGTGCAATGCCTGAAAGCACTGGCAGAAACTCAGATGGAGTGGGACGGAGGCAACCAATAATGGTTCTCAAGGTCTCATTGAGTACTGTGTCTGGCTTCTTTGTGTGAGAGCTGTTGCACCATGCTGGGGCGGCATATTCAGCAGCGCTGTAGACAGCTGTAGACCAGGGCCAAGGTGGTGGTGCGTAGAGTCATTGGGCTGGCGCCCCATGAGGATCCAGCAAGTCGGCACAGGTGGTTATTCCTCGAAGATACCTTGGCACATGCGGACTCGAGGTGCTGCCGATAAGTAAGCTGCCGGTCAAGCTTCACTCCCAGATAAGTTGGTGTAGGATTGTATGGCAGAGGCGCTCCATTGAGGTCGATGAGCATCTTTGGTGTATGTTGAGATGGAAGACAGTGGCGGTGGTCTTGGCTTCACTCAGCTTCTAGACCGTCAGCCCAGAAGGTTTTGGTTAGATGAACGAGATACCAATAGCTGAATACGGGAAAATTCAGAGACAAATATAACTTTCGAAAATATGAAAGTCTGCCGGAGACCCGTTGTTGCGTATAGCCCCAGGAGAGGGGTAAAGTTACTATGGGGGTCATATATTTGAACTGCTCTAAATCTAATGAAATAGAGCTCAAATTATTCCTTAGGTTACCAGGAGTAAAAAATTCAATTGGGTCACTTGTGTGTGGTGCTTCCTTTCCAAGATATTTGGGAAAATAGGCTAAAGGTCATTTGTTTATTCAAGAAAGGTCAACAATTGTAATACAAAGATTTCTTTGTAAAAAATATTAAAAAACATATTTAATGATACTAATTCAAAATATGCTTTTTATTTTGCATAGGGTTGGTTCCCTTTCATAGGGAGGGGTATGAAGTCCCTGTCCCCATAGAGTCCTACAGGGAATTTTGTATACCCCTTCCATTATAACAATAAGGAGATGCCGAAAGTGCAAAACCATTTCATATTTGGATTCAGTATCATTAAACATTTAAACAAATATTTTTACAAACGAATCTGGGTAATGTAACGGGTGACCTTTCTTGAATAGACAAATGACCTTTAGCCTATTTTCCCCAATATCTTGGAAAGAAGCACCACACGCGTGTGACCCAATTGACTTTTTTACTCCTGCTTACCTAAGGAATAATTTGAGCTATATTATATTAGATTTAGAGCAGTTCAAACATTTGACCCCCATAGTAACTTTACCCCTCTCCTGGGGCTACACGCAACAACGGGTCCCCGGCAGACTTTCATATTTGCAAAAGTAATATTTTTCTCTGAATTTTCCCGTTTTCAGATATTGGTATCTCGTTCGTCTAACCAAAACCTTCTGGGCTGATGCTCTATTCAGTCTCCAGGTCTTGAGATATGCTGCAAGTAGGGTCATATCTGCAGTAAGTGTACTTTCTACTTCCGTCCAGCTGCTGTCCGAGTGGAGATGTTGTCTAGATGTTGTTTGAGGTAAATCGCTGATATACAAGTTGAACAGCACGGGAGCCAGTACAGATCCTTGTGGTATTCCGTTCCACAGAAGACGCAGACGACTACTCTGCCCATCACTGGTCTTGAGAATAAAGCTACGGTTTGCAAGCATGTTACATATGAATTGTACAAGGTGACGATCTGGGATGGTCCTGAGAAGCTTGAATGTCAAGCCCTTGTGCCACACGGTGTCGTATGCTGCAGTAAGGTCCACCAAGGTGACGCCTGCCTTAGACACTTTGCAAGCATAACGAAACGCATTGCCGGACAGACACACTCGTAGATAGATCTCATTGCCGGGGACGGTACTCTATTTTGGAGGTGACGCATATGTAAGGCTGTAAAGACAACCATTTTCAACATCGCCGTCACCAATGACCCCCATATATTTTTTTTTTCAAAATACCACCCAAAGACCCCATATTTTTGACAATTCTACCACTGTCGCCCAAAGACCCCTATTTTTTTTGGGGGGGGGGAACTTTGAAAATTGTCACCCAGAAACCTCTCTATTTTTAGAAAATTTAGCAAAAAATTAACCCAAAGACTCCATATATGTGAGTGCCCCCCCTGCCCATTTTAGCCTATCTCTGATTGGCTAATTTTAGAAATTAAAAAAAATCTAAACAATTAAATGTTTGTATCATTGTAAAAAGTATGCACCCTAACAGAAAAAGCCTCTTTGACCTTTTAAATAGTCTCCGTATTCATTTGGATCACTGATAGTGCCTTCAAGTACATTATTTTCGAAGGAATTCTACCAACAATGTCCCAAATTGAAGCATCTTCATTAAAATACCTCACCCTATTCAAACTTAACCAGGCCGGTACGCAGGAGTAATTCCACAAAAGGGGCAAAAGGTGCACTTTTTGCTGATTTGTTTGATAAAAAGATCCAAAGGTTCGAGAAAATTTGACAAGAATGTCCATTTTTGGCAATGAGATGTTCAAAAAGTCCAAAATATGACATGGGGGTTATCCCACTTTTCAAAAAGAGTCCACTTTTTTAACTCCCATGTACAGCCGCCTTACGGATCTGAACTTACCTGAAGGCGGTTTTTCATCATCGCTTCCAAAGATCAAAAACAACCCAAATAAATAAACAAGGACAAAACAACTTTCTATTTGTAACAAGAACATTGTTTGTGTTTAGTCAACAAGGACCGTGCTACATTTCCCTCGGGTGGCAAAGATCAAACGTGTGGTGGACGTGTTCTCTATCCCCAGGATTTCCGCCATAGCCAAAAGCTATTTGTACGGTGTCAAATATTATAATCCTTATTTTGATGAAAATTACATATACTGGACTAGACTTATTTTACCACTTCTGATTTGACCTTTGACTATTTTCTGCGGTATCCCCTAAACTAAAGCTCACAGAAAATTATGAATGAGGTACACTTTTTTATCTTGGATCATATCAGCAGTTGGTAATGTGTTCAAATTGTACTGGAGCTTTTCAATTTTTAAGGCCCCTAGGTATACCACCAGATGTACCTTTACTGAACCCCTAGCTGGACACAGCTACTCATCTGAATTTTCTAGCACGCCTTTGGTATATCCCCATTGGTCGCCTACACACTGGAACAAATCATTTTGTACCCTTCTTATGTAGTGAAAACCGTTCTGGCCCATGGACTAAATTGCCCGTTGCGCCCGCGCTACCGGTGGCATGGGGCCGCTGAGCCAGAGGCATGGCAAAGCGCACAGTAATTCCGCGTAGCATAGCGAACACGCGCTCACTGACCAGATGTAATGCGCCGTCGCCTACTGCACTATCAAAGCATATGATATGCTCTACCCCACAACGGTTTATAATCACGGGCTGCAATAAAAATGGATGTGCCATTGCAGAATGGATCTTAGTTTGTGATTGCTTACCGATTGGTCCTTTGTTTTTTCGAAAAACAACAGTGTAATGAGAGATATAGACGGAAGAAAATGCATATTTTGCAGTGTTGATACACCCCATCGTCAGTTCATGCCATAAGCAAAAAAAAAATAATAATATAACATGATATTTTTTGACAGTTCTCAAAACAATCATCATTTCTCTTTATCAACTGTGTCTATTCATTTTAAACCATAAACCATTCGTATTTATATAAAATATTATAAATCCCATTACAAGTGTCATAATTTTCCTATAGCCCATCGAGGCAGTCTTTGAGAAGAACTGTGTTGATCTTGATTCATTAATTTTCTGTTTGTAAACCATTAAGGGACGCAGTGTTTTTTCTAATAAACCTCCAGAATAAGGGGTGTATTAATTCAACTTTATAAAAAACTGGCAAACTTATTTTCAAATCGAAAAAGGAACACATAAACACGGGCCTTATTTACCAATATTATACGGTATCGCAGTCCTAATTCCCAAATGCAAATGACAGCGGATGTTTTCAACCCATCTTTGTGATAAAAATGATAGAAATCCAACCACGCATACCAACAGGAACGCAATTTGAGAAAAAGTCCCAATAAAAAATTGTTGGAGTAATCGCATTGCACCCTGAAGGCAGTGTGGACCTTTCGTTTACCTTACAAAGTTTCCTTGTTTCCTTGTTAACTGCATAAGGGGGGTTGGCTCCTAGGTGCCCATTTTTTTTGTTTCGGCCGGCGTTTTTTTAACGACGCAATATATTTGGTTTTTATATTTTTGTAATTTTCTATCTTTAGTTGCAAAAAAGTTCAAATCCATGTCGTCCGTTTTTTTTTTTGCGTTAATTATCCTGGGTCCCTAGGAGCCCCTCCCCTTATGCACTAAGTGCCCATGACAAAAATGAAAAATCTTAAGAGTTACTGTGATTCTGATTTTCATAATGTATACACCTAGTTACATAAACAAAGTAAATAATTAATCAAAAAAATCTTGGAAAGTATAGTAGGCCATTGGTGACATAATATTTTATACACATATAGGAACCTATGGTAAATTATACAAGTAAACCTAAAAAATGAATCAGCAAAGGTTTAGGCGAATCGGTGCCGTAGAAAATGCACAAACGAATTAGTGTTTCTTTCGCATTTGACTCAAAATTAAAATCAATGTTTTGGCCCTAATTTTCTTACTGAACATTTTTTTCAGTTTTTATTTCTTTATTGTTGATGTCTTTGAATCCTTCTAACATGTGGTGGATTTCATCTATAATTCCTTTAGGAAAGTGGTTATATAGGCCTAGATGAAAAAGAAAATGTAACATTTGGGGAACATTAGCGACTTCTATCAATGCTACACCTTCGTCAAGCCAACCAATTGCCATAGAACAGAAACATGTGATCTTTGTACCGTGTGTCCCCCCAAAAAACCCGCAACACATCGTGGCGGGCGACATAAGTTTTGAACAAAAGCACGTGACTATTTGTTTTTGTTGTAAGGTAAAATGGGACTGTTAGCTAATATCCCTGAAAAGTTCATAAAGGTAGAGTCAATGGTTTTTAAGATATGACCCCAACAATCAGGTAACCCGCAGAACCCATTTTACAAAAATGAGGAGCTGGTAACCACACGACTGGCAATGAAGAACAGAATGGCAAATACAATATTGACTGCAATCAACATTTACTTGCCCAAATTTCTTGCAGAACAACTTCTACTGGGTCAAATGACTGCATTTACATAATTATTACTTAACTGATAATGATAAAACATTAATTTATTGGTGTTTATTGATAAAACATTAATTTATTGCTGTTTCAAGACGATATAAAACTATGACTTAGTCATAGACCAACTGCACATTACATAAAATGATAAATGTGTTGGGCTGCAACTTGCTTGTTACTGAAAATAATGTTATAGATTCTCAACTTTATGAAAGGAAAACCTATGTTTTCAACACAAAATTCAATAACAATATCAGTATATTCATTCTGTCTATGAATGATTAGCTCTACGAGCGTAATCCAATGCTGTCTTATTTGGCCAATACGAAGAGTTTGTTGATCATACATTCCTAATTCGACCTTTTATGTGTGTTAAAATGCATGTTTTTAGGGTTAGGGTTTAGGGTTAGGGTTAGAGTTAGTGTTAGGGTTTAGGGTTAGGGTTAGGGTTAGGGTTAGGGTTAGGGTTAGGGTCCTACAAGAAATTTTTTACCTTCCAATTCTAACAATAAGGAGTGCCGAACGTGCAAAACCTTTTATATTGTGAGTCATTAACATTAAACAAATATTTTTACAAACGAAATCTGGGTAATGACGGGTGACCTTTCTTGAATAAAACAATGACCTTGAGCCTATTTTCCCAAATATCTTGGAGGACGGAAAGAAAGCACCACACACGTGTGACCCATTGACTTTTTTTACTCCTGACTTTACCTAAGAATTAATGTGAGCTATATTAATTAGATTTAGAGCAGTTCAAACATTTTGCCCCCATAGTACTTTACCCCTCTCCTGGGGCTACACGCACAACGTAAAAAAAAAAAAAAAAAAAAAAAAAAACGGGTCCCCGGCAGACTTTTCATTATAAGTAATATTTTTCTATGAATTTCCCGTTTTTCAGATATTGGTACTTCATCGGCTAACAAAACCTCTGGGCTGTGCTCTATCAGCTCCAGGTCGTGAGATATGCTGCAAGTATGGTCATATCTACTTCGACTTCTGTCCATGCTGTCCCGAGTGGATATGGTTGTCTAGATTGTTGTTTTGAGGTAAATCGCTGATATATCAGGTTTGAACAGCACGGGAGCATTCAGATCTTGTGGTATTCCGTTCCACAGACGACGCAGACGACGACTACTCGCCAAGCAATGGTCTTGAGAATAAAGCTACAGCTTGCAAGTGTTACATTATGAATGTTACAAGGTGACGATATGGGATGGTCCTGAGAAGCTTAGAATGTCAAGCCATTGTGCCACACGGGTAGTATGCTGCCAGAGTCCAACACAAGGTGACGCCCTTGCATAGACACTTGCAAGCATCAAGAAAACGCATTGCGGACAGACACACTCGTTAGTAGAGTCTCATTGCCGGGGGACGGTGTACTCTTTGTTGGAGGGTGACGCATATGTAAGGCTGTTTGTTAAGACAACATTTTCACATCGGCGGTCAACAATGACCCCCCAATATATTTTTTTTTTCAAAATACCACCAAAAAGACCCATATTTTTGACATTCTACCACTGTCGCCCAAAGACCCTATTTTTTTGGGGGGGGAACCTACTTTGAAATTGTCACCCAGAAAACCTCTCTATTTTAGAAAATTTAGCAAAACATGAACCCAAAGACTCCATCTATGGAGTGCCCCCCCTGCCCATTTAGCCTATCTGTGATTGGCTAATTTAGAAATAAAAACACAATCTAAACAAATTAATGTTGTTCAATTGTAAAAAGTATGCACCCTAACAGAAAAAGCCTCTTTGACCTTTTAAAATAGTCTCCGTATTCATTGGGATCACTGAGAGTGCCTTCAAGTTAATTATTTTCGAAGGAATTCTACCAAACAAGTCCCAAAGTGAAGCATCTCATTAAAATACCTCACCCTATTCAACCCTTAACCAGGCCGGTTTTTTTTTTTTTACGAAGGGAGTAATTCCAACAAAAGGGGCAAAAGGGGCCCTTTTTGCTGATTTGTTTGATAAAAAGATCCAAAGCGGTCGAGAAAAAATTTGACAAGAATTGTCCATTTTGGCAAGGGAGATGTTCAAAAAGTCCAAATATGACATGGGGGTTATCCACTTTTCAAAAAGAGTCCACTTTTTTAAACTCCCATGTACAGCCGCCCTTACGGATCTGAACTTACCTGGAGGCGGTTTTTCATCATCGTTTCCAAAGATCAAAAACACAACCCAAATTTAAAATAAACAAAGGGACAAACCAACTTTCTATTTGTAACAAGAAACATTGTGTTGTGTTAGTCAACAAGGACCGTTGCTTTGCTAAATTTCCCTCGGGTGGCAAAGATCATACGTGTGGTGGACGTGTTTTCTCTATCCCCAGGATTTCCCGCTATAGCCAAAAGCTATTTGTAGGGTCAAATATTTAATCCTTATATTGATTAAAATTACATATACTGGACTAGACTTATTTTACCACTTCTGATTTGACCTCCTTGACCTATTTTCTGCGGTATCCCCTAAACTAAAGCTCACAGAAAATTATGAGTGTACACTTTTTTAATATCTTGGATCATATCAAAGTTGTATGTGTTTTCAAATTGACGGGAGCATTTTCAATTTTTGCCCTATATGACCACACAGTGACTTTAATGACCCATGTGACACATAGTACTCATCTGGCATTTTAGAGCATGCCTTTGGGTATATCACATGGGCGCTCTACACACTGGTAAACAAAAAATAATTTTGTACCCTTCTTAGGTAGGATGTTGAAAGGGCAACTTCGGAATAGCGAACACAGGGCCAAGAACCTAATACCCTTTCAAACCCACACAAACCCCTGCCACACCATCGATCTCTCTACAAGGCCTGCACGACATATTGACACGAAAAATAAAGTACCCATATCAACTCATCAAAAGGAGAAAACTACTCCCACCCCCGTCAAACACAACAATCATTCCTAAACTCATTAATATATCATACAATAAAAATCCTCCCTTACAATGGCCCTCCCCATTCCAGCTCCCATGCACGGTAATAAAAGACAAAGACAAACTCTAAGAACTGCCCTAATAACTTTTCACTGCCAAAAATACACAGACCTTAACCTACCACCCTCAATACCAGACTCAAGGACCAAAGGGCATTAGGGTGTTTTCCTTTGGGTAGAAACTCATACAACTTCCAAAACCTCAAAAAAATTACATTACAGAAAATCCAATAATGATACGAATGACTGGAGAGAAACGGAAGGTAAAATAAGGTGGAAGGGGGGAAAAAAACAGTTCTGGCCCATGGACTATGGTGCTTTTGTTTTTACACAAATTTATGGATTTTTGCACCATTTTAAAAACATCAAACTGTGTTCTATAGTTACCCACAAAGGTGATCCACTGCAGACAATCTGAGCTGTATTTTTTGCCGAATTTTTAAAACAGCTATTTGACCATCATTTTAAAGTCACAAAAAACCGCATGGTCTTAAACGGCGGGAATATTAAGCACATTACACGCCGTTAGGAGCAAGGCGCACCATCGCGTCGCGCGATGAATTTTACTGCGTAATAAAGCGCATGCGCGTGTTTTAATGCACTTTGCGCGAAACGCATCCGTGGAAAAACAAAACTAATATTTGAACTTGCCTGCTAAATCGTTCCCCATAGAATTTATGAAATTTGAATTTAAATTTTAATTTAAAAAAAAAAAAAAAAAAAAATATGTTGATGTCAAGAGTGAAATAAAGATGTTGTTTCATCACTTGCACAACCCAACTAATTTTGAAGTTCAAGATAAAGTTATTTGAGGAAAGATTCGGCTTGAAATGGCGTGAAAAGTCAATTGTACTTAAAACATGGATTTTCCCAATGTTCAATTTTCGCAAAGTTTGGCAAAATTTTCAGACAATATAACTCCCCAAATATACCGAAGTAAAAGGTAAGGGTTTAACTTTCATCGATAGCATCGGTCTTCTATAGGGACGGTTTTCTCATTTTTTCATTTTCGATTTCTAACTAAAGATATTCTCCAATATATATTCAATTTTGGAAACCCGTAAAAATCACACGTTTTGGAACCATTTCCTTATATTTCGAAAAGTACGCTACTATTTTTAAAAAATGAAAAAAAAAACCGTCCCTCCTAGATCAAAATTTGTCTTGTTTCTAAAAAATAACATCAAGAAATCATGACAGATCTGTTATACAGAGTGAACACCGTCGGAGAATACTCAGGGGGAAACCCGGAACTTGTAGAAGTAGCATTTAAGTGAAAATCAGGTCTTGGACTCTGTGACCCCAATGACCTGATACAAAATTCATTTAGTTAACTTTTGTAGGGGATGCCAAATTACACCTCATACATGAGTCACGTGATAAAATTATGTAATTGTAGAAGTAGTGATGTGAAGTGTAACGTAAGTTGAGTATTTGACCTTTGACCCTAACCCATGGGTCAGGTGATGGGGTCATCATGACTTTTATTGACCTCTCTCAAGGACTACAGTATGGGCTAAACAGATTTTTCTATTTGACCGTGTTTTTTTAAATTTTACACACCATAAAGTACTTTGGACCTTAGTGATCCCAGATGAACCTTTGATCAAAAATGTCATTAAAGTAATTTTGACTGGGGGTTGTAAGCTGCATCACAGCGTCAACATGATCATACGATTGTAATCTGTAAAAGGTAAGTAGTGATTTGAAGTGTGACGTAATTGAGTATTTTGAACTTTGACCACTGGAAACCATGGGTCAGGTGATGGTCCAGTAATTTGAATTTATTGACCTCTCATCAAGTTCAACCGGAGGGATAAAACAGATTTTATATAACTAAATTAAAAAAAACACTTTTTACACACAGTAAAGTACTTGGACCTTAGTGACCCCAGATGACCCGTTGTGGATCAAAATGTAATTAAGTACTTTTGTGGGGATGTCAAGCTGCACCTCATACATGAGTCACGTGATCAACTATGTAATCTGTAAAAGGATAGTGATTTGAAGTGTAACGAATTTGATGTATTTTGACCCTGACCCCTAAATATTGTGTCATATGACAAAGTCCTAATTGGCTTTTTGGTAGGGTTTGATCAAGTCTTTACAAGGATAAAGCATTAGTTTTGAGATTTGAGCTAATTCTAGATTTTTTTGGATGGTTACACGTTGGTGACCCCTGTGGACCCCATCGTAACCTGTGACACCAATCGTGGTCATGTCAAAAGTTCGTGGGCATATGGACTTTGTTATTGTCACTAGTTGTGGTCAATATGACATGTGGATGTCTTGAGAATTAGTGTTGACAAAAGAAAGAAAAAAAGAAGAACGAGAGAAAAAAGAAACCGTACAAAAAGAAAGACAGTCGAGGAAACCGTACAGAAGAAAAACACAGTCGAGTTCCGCGACTGTGTAAAAATTCAAATTGTTTTTGTTATGCTGTCTGAAAATTTATGTGGCCAAAATCGTGTTTTTTTTATTTTTTAGATTTTTCTCAATACGGAAAGTTTTACATTAATCTGGTGCCATCATCGGGTTCATAGTCCAATTTTCTGTCTAGGAAAATGGATACGTTACATACAATAATCACATATTTGCAAGGTACAAACGAAATAGATATCGGAAAACTCAAGGTTCAACACTTGCCCGTTTTTAAAGTTTCCAGCCATGAAGAGGATGTACATTGACAGCTCAAGAAAAAAAAAAAAAAAAAACACAAATGTGAGTGACTTTATGGCTTGTAGGTTTGTCTGAAGTGCTCATGGTAGAAAGAAAGTGTATGACCCCTGCTACATGGGAATAGGAAAAATGTGAGGAACACTCAAATGAGTTGCTACAGGCAAAAACTAAATGAGAATAGTGCTCAAATTCTTGAGCAGGTCAGTTTGTGATCAATCTTGTAGCTGCAACTTTAAAAAAAAGCGAATGAAAGTGCTTGGAAAAATCTCGAAAAAGCCCCCACGCTAAGTTTTGCACCCTAAAACGTCACTTTTTAAGAAAAACCCAATCTCCAATTTCCATGAAGCTGACCACAATCAGGTATCTTGCAGCTATTTACATATATTTAAACAACCAAATGCTTGCAAAATGCGCTGAAAAAGAAATTAGAGGGGTTGCTGCTCAAATCCACTCCCACCACAAAACTTACAGAAGAGGGCGCTGCACACTTTTTCTTGGACCGAGGCAAAAAAATGTTGTCATTTACGTTGAGATAGATATAATAGAATTAAAAAAAAAAACAGCCCCCTAATGATGAAAAGCAAAAATGAACCCCCCATTATAGCCCACTCCTACTTGTACTATAATCCACTTAAAAAACCTTTTGCTCTCAATGTATTTTTGTATGCTGACAGATGGAGAGCCCAGAAGTTTCATCCATCCTGAGTTCTTCAATGTTGCATACTACAACATGGAGTCCAAGGCATGCTCCGGGTAAGGGGAGTAAGTTTGGAAATGCAAAGCAGAAGCGACCAAGTGGTGCAGAGCTAGACTTCAAGTCACCTCCTAAGAAAAGACGGCACATAAATGAGGTAATCATCTTGAGAAATCCTCGTCGCAAAAGCAAGTCCTCTCCGGCAAGCACGGGCAGAGATCTAAAACAAGCAATCAGTGGCGGAGTAGCTGACAGCAAAAGTAAAATGCCAACTCTACTAGAAGACTTGGAGCAAAGCGCTACAGTTAAGACGTCCCAGAGTTCTGAGTCTTCACAAGGTCTGGGCTTCGGGATAAAACAAGAACAGAAGTCCGACACAGATGGCCAAAATGTCACCAGGGAAAAATTTGGCAGTGCTTCCAAGCAACAAAAACATCCTGCAAAAAGTGAGTTTTGTGTTCAAATTGTTTGTTCCAAAGTAAAAATAGTGATGGGGTTATGCTATTAAAGGTGCATTTCGTGATTTCAGCACCTTCTGTTTTATTCATTGATCACTGGATATGCTTGAGAAAAGTTTATTCCCAAAATTTGAGCTGATCCTGATCTTGCGGTTTTGTGTTATCAGCAATTGCTCGTTTCCCACAGTCCCATAGGCTGCACTGTAATTTCTGTCCGTTTATGGACAGAAAATACAAAATTCGAATTTCTTACAGATGCGACCGAATTTGCACGTAAGATTGGCACACATGGATTACTAAGGTTATAACGGTTCAGATGTAAAAATCTCAACATCTTTTAGACGTCGGGGGTACGAGGCTGTGGATCACGAAATCCCACTTTAATTTAGTGAGTGATAGAGACAAACCCAACTCTCCTTGGGTGCAAAGTTGCAGAGATTATCTTGCACCTTATCACAGAAAGTACTATTAATCTAGGGATTGTGTACAATTTCTCGGTTGCTCTGGATGCTTATTCCTCTATTTATTTTCTTTGTGGTAAAACCATTTGATGTGGTTGCAACGGTGTCTCCCCTTTTAGATCTCCTTTCTTGTCTTCCTTTAACCCTAACTCCCCAGCTTGGCATATGAGCATCTTATTGCCATTGGGATATTTACCCCCTAGCAATTAATTAAAGCATTATCATCCAACCGGCAGGCATCAGCAATGGGTCTCCCAAGGGTTAAATGTCTGACTGGCAATAATCAGCAATCCATTCTCAGTGATCTCTTGAGGGGATGATGACCGGTCAGCAGTACATGTAAGGTAAAAAGAGTATGTTTGCTTAACGCGACCTACCCTAGAAAAACCTGCCGACTCAAAAATGTTACACACATTAGCTAAAAATTTTCAAAAATTCAGTCAGGTTTCCTTTTACTAGGGCCTGCTACTGGTATCCTGGTAACGAGTACTACCTGTCCCAGGGCAGAGTTGTCGACAGCTAAACCGTCTCCCCCATCGATTTTCTAAGGAAATCCGATGAGGAGGGGTAGCTGGTTACCCTGGTAGAATGAAAAAGAAGATTACCTACAAGGGCGTCAGCTCTGGAGAGCTTAGCGGCCATCCAGCACATGCTGCTTGTATGGTGGGCATAGTTGCCCAAAGGCTAGGCCCACCGCCGAAAAACTGTGGATTGGCATCAGGAAGGGCATCCGGTCAGTTATCTTTTGCTCCAATAAATCCTCACACAGCAGTATTGCTGAGTGTGAGGTGTATCCGGCCACTCCCGTTGACCGTCATTCATCAGCTGCGTAAAATGTGCGATCTCTCTGGGTGAATGTCTGACTGGCATTTATGGGTCTCTCAAGGGGGTAAGTGTCCAATCAGCAGTTAGCAGCAGCAACTTCATTTCCACACTTAAACATCATCATAATGGATTTGGTTTTAGCGAAAGCTGTGAACTTTCCTCATTACCCCAACAAAATTTCAGGACCGAGAAATGTTTCCTTCAATGATGAAATGGTAAAAAATGTCCCCAAATGTGGTTGACCGCACTAGCTGACACACCAGAGGGTGTTTGGAGTCAATCCCACAATGCACTAGTTTTGGGAATTTTCACCACAATAGGGTCATGTGATCCCATTAAAAATCCTATTCTTAACGCATAAAACCCTGACTTTAACGCTTGTTTTAGCTCACAAAGCGTTAGTACTTTAGCATGATTATGAAATATCTTGTGGTTCTTAAACTTTTAAAAACTTTTTATCCCTAAGTACTAACATGTGTTTAGTACAGTACAGTATAGAAACATTGCAATGCATCATGGGATTGATTCAAAACACCCTCTGCTGACATGCTATCCTGTAGGCTAATTATGTACACAATTTTTGGCTTCTCTATCCAAGCAGCTAGACCAATTTAATTCAATTAAAAATTTGTAATCACATTTTTTTCCCCAAACGTTTTCAGGAAAAGCGGGTGATGACAGTTTAACCAATATAACCTGGTTACGTAAGATGGCGGCACCAGACTTAGATCCACAAAACTTACAGCCCTCCAAGGTGAGTAGGCAGACAGGGTAACATAAATGAGATTTGGCATTCCTATGATTGGCTAAAGTCGGCCGTAAAAAGAAACGATGGCTTTGTCGTCTTCCACAATTGGATTAATTGCTTGGTCAGCGATCAAGTCGATACTGAAAACGAGGAGGGTCGGTGTTGTACTGTACAGCTGGAATATGTGTATCGCATTCTTTTCCGAGTCTGAGAATATCGATTAGTCTGAGCCACAATTCCTTTAACGCGTAGTCCACTCGTCATGCCACTTCCGGGGCCCAGTGCTATGCAAATTATACACTGATCGCGCACGATTGAGCCACTCAGCATCGGCGATTGTTGTCAAGGAGCACTAGCACCGAATCACCGGCCAGTGCGTGTTACACTAGCGGAACGCACTTACACGCTTAAAACACGCTTATTTTGTAAAAGGAATGGTGGCTTCTACTTTAATATTATGGATCCACTCGGAATGTGACCATGGATGTGTGATGTTCATGATGGGACTGTCCAAGTCACTACAAGCTTGTTGAATTTGGCTGTTCTATTGCAAGAAAAACACTGCAAACCAGTTAACCACAAAATTATTTGTCTTGATTTTATCCATGAAAAACATTGTAAGGAGTATTTACCATATTCATAGAGAGCTCACATGCTTTGTCATACTAGAAACATGTTTTTGTTGCTAACAGTATAATTGATCAAGTTCACATGCAAAGCCAATGTACTATAGGAAAAGGCCTATTTCATTACATTACCATACTCTACACTATTAAAGTTGGAAGGTCCATGGTCCAATCGCTAAGGTCCGTATGCACAAAAAGTTCGACCAGGTTTAAAGTTAGACCTGGTTTAAGTCAAAATTAGTTTTGACCCAAATTGATAGTTATTCACACTTTCTTCGTAAAGTAACTAGCAAATTTGAATGATTTAAATGCAAATTTCCAAATAAATACAAAATACCTCGTGTTAGTGCAACGGAAAATATCTTTTCTGGTGGGACAAAATTAAACTTAGACCGGGTCTAAAGTTAGACCTGGTCTAACTCTTTCGTGCATACGGACCTAAAAGCCTCATCCCCAGAACCTCAGATTTTTACCAGAAGTGGTCAAAATTTTGGTATCTAAAGAAAGCTACTATTTTTCTCATTTACCCTGTGAAATCTTAGGGCTAAAGGATGTTTGGTTGGGAAGTTATGAGCGAAAATGTCCCATTTTGGTCGACCATATATTTTACACAGTACTCTTGTAATCATGTTTTTTAGCTCTCACAAAAAACGGATTGAAATATCGGCACAAAACTTTGCAGATGGGATTTTGGAGTGGAGGTCATTTTATTAAGATGAAAACTTTATATACTTAAAGACACTATCAGTGATTTACCCGAAAGAGTCAAAATATTTGAAATTTGCAGGAATAAAATGCAAAAATTGAAGGATAAGTATGAATAATTCCCTCATAAGTTACTTTTAAAGTGAAGAATTTCTTTAAAAAGGAAGAAAACAACAGTGCTGAAAGATATGACTCTCCATCATTACGTGTTGTAGTAAGTTGTCCGTTCTGACGTAATGACTAAAATATCCATTTTTGTGCTTATTAGGTTAATGCTTCTGGTCTTATCATTGGCAGGTATGTTAGGGTATCCCTAACTTGTTACAGACAATTAAAATCTGATTTTTGGATGATTTTTTTTTCGATTTTATGATTTAGCCAAATCACTGATAGTTCCTTTAAATCGGTCATCCCCCCTTTTAAAACCCACAGCAAATTGGCCTCAATTAACAACTGTAGAAGTTAAAAGTTGGTACTGTATTGGCCTTTCTTCACTGAAGTCGAACGAATGGACATTGAAGCATTGAATGATGTCGTGATAGGGTAACAAGCTGCTAGAACAGGGGGTTCTCAAATATATTTGCCCGCATGGCCAGGCCAGGGGGGGCCGTATACCCTTCAAATATTTATGCTCGCGGGCCGGATGCACCCTCTTTTGCTATATGTTTTGCTGTTATATTTCAAAACTGTTCAACGGCCCAACCACCAAAGCTTCGGGGGCCGATCTTGGCCCGCGGGCCGCCTGTTTTTAGAACCCTGAGCTAGAACAAAAAGACACGTACGTAAACAATGCATTGGAACCGGCAAATGCACGCAACCCTGCCTAAGTTTCTTCAAATTTCATTGCGATTATTTCACATTGTCCATCACTTATAAGATTATGTAGAACGATAAAGCAAAATATTGTACAAGATACAAAGGAAGGTAGACTGGAGTTCTTTTGAGAATTTGACAGTGGTATTGCCGTGACTCTGCAAATATTTGATAAACTGTCTGTAATGCAATTTCAATTTTTTGGTCAGAAGATTTAACATTACTTCTGCTGTGTCTGCTCGGTCACACTTATTAAAGGGGCGTGTTTCCGATCCGTCTTTGGGACCCCCCTGAATTTCCCTGGAAGTAGTATCCATTTTATATCAGATGAAAGGCGTATTTTTCTCATTGTCTCATTGTCTTCCTGAACTTTGAGCCCTCGAATCCATTTCATGTCCCAAGATATACCAAAAAACCGCCGTTTTAGTGGTTTAACCACTTTATTAGCAAGTATTGAATAGAGCTTTGCGAACTGTCATTATTGCGTCTACCAATCAAACGCAAGTTTGGTTTTCCCACTGTCCTTGATGGGGTGTATGTGCAAGTGCCAGGCTCTCATATCAAGTCGAAAACACAATACACATAAATCGGAACAACACCTTTAATTAACCAGTAGGCCAATTTTCAACTCAATATTCCAATTGCCTTTTCTCTTATTTCAGAAGTCCGATTCTCGGCACGACAGACCACCATATCGGACAGTACTCTCATCCAGTGTTGCCCTGTCACAGCCCTCGTCTGGTCGGATGACACTGCGTGAAATCTACCAATGGATTGAGGTGCACTTTCCATACTTCAGGACTGCTAAATTGGGATGGCGAGTAAGTTGAATACAGGGCAGAGACTTCCTGCTCAATTACTTTGCATAGACTGTAAATATATTTAAAAAACTTTGTTTCACTTGAAGTAATGAAGTCAGTTTAATACAAGTTTAAAGGTGCTTGTTCCGATCGTCTTTGGCTTTTAGCTTTCAAATCCATTTCTTTCTCAAGATACAGATCAAAAACTAGCATTTTAGTGGTTAACCATCAATATTAGCTGACAGTAGTGAATAGGGCATTGCACTATGCATTATCGCGTCTAGCATCAAAACTGCAAGTTTGTTTCCCATGGTACTTGATCGTCAGTGTGTACAGGTGTCAGGCTCTCATAAATCAAGTTGAGAACACGATAGACAAAAATCAGAACAAGCACCTGTAATTGCTTGACATCCATGCTTGATATTTTTGTTCACACAACTGACCGCACAGCAACAAAACTGTTTTGATCAGAAACCAAAAAACTGGGCATTAACCAGCATATGCACCCGCAAATGTCCATCAAGATTATTTCATACTAAAATCATAGCCATATCTCAGGGTTTCATCGGGGGATGCCCTTTTGGGCAAAATTTGCATGACACACTCATCAGACTGAAAGTCCCTGTCTCTTGAAACAAAATTATCTTCCCCACCCCATTCAGGATTTGACCAGGGTGATGTGACTGCGTGTTAGGTTTGCACCTTAGAAATGTACGTGCCGACCTTCGAATTGCAGCATTTATGCACGCAGGCTTTTTATTAAGTCAACACGGACCACAACTTTGGAACAAAAAGTTGGCACACTTTTTCTTACCGTACGGTGAAAGAGTCCCCCTATCCCTGGTACAAAGTTGAAACCTGATATTGTGTAACTGTGCACGGGCCAATAAAAAGGGTAAATTATCTCAACATTTTAAAAAATGGCGTTTCGATATACAGTAAGCTTATACATGTATTCAAGTAAGACTTGATCTTTATACCTTTGACTTTGTTTATTATTTAATCTTATTTAATCTTCTGTTTAAGTAATACTGCTGCTGCAACTATGTAATTTCTTGATTGTGATTTTTTTTTTTTTTTGCAAATGATAATAAAGATATGAAGGAAAAAAAAAGTTCAATTCATACCCTAAAAAATGTTCAAATTATGCAAATGTAAAAGAGCAAATTTTCACAAGGTGTGCCAACTACTTTTGTCCAAGATTGTAGGAGCTGCTTTTTCAGGACCAGGAGTCATTTAATATTATTCAAATGCTAAAAAAACACTAATGCACTAATTTTCATAACTTTTTCATTCTGCTTCTTTCACCAAAAACCCAGGCACCATAGTAGGAAAAGGACCAGTGCCTGGGTTCAATTTTTCTGTCCCACTGGGCGCAAAAAGTTGGGACCATAGAATAAAAATCACCCGGCACCCAGCTAATGAAAAGCCTGTACGTGTACGCAAACAAATAAAGGTGGCACCATCAAACTGATAGAGGGAATGCAGATTTGCATCATGGCGCCACCTTCTAACTTGAGAACAAACACTGTATACTGATTTGAGTACATGTTCTTAGCTGTAGGTGCTACAACAATAATGGCTCAAAGGGTACCCCAGGGTTAGAGCTAAGCATACAAGAGTACACATGGATCAAATAAAAGACCATATTTTTCTTATTGTCATCCTGAAATTTGATCATTCAAATCCATTTCTTTTCGATGATAGTGGTTAGCCATCATTGGCGAATAGGGCAATGCAATATGTATAATCACTTCTACCATCAAACCACAACTTTGTTTCCCATTTAATGTTTGGGAGAGTGTTTGCTAGTATCAAGTAGGGAACATGATACACTTAAATTTGAAAATGATTTTACTCTGTATATCGTCTTCTGTTTTTTAGAATTCCATTCGGCACAACCTTTCCTTACACAAGATCTTCGTCCGTGAGCCCCCTGTCAGTCATGGCCAACCAGCATTTTGGACCCTGCAACCTGGTACAGTTGTACGGCTACCTGAAAAGACCATGTTTGTGGCTCGTAATAAGTCTGGACATCGATCTTCGGCTGCTACAAATGCCAGGCACCAAGCACACAGAACCAAGTCTAGCCAATCAAAGGGATCAACATATGCTCACAGCACAGAAAAAGGCAAGAAAATTAGGAATTCTGTATTTCTGAATTGTGACAGAAATTTGCAGAACGGTGGTTTTCATTCATAATCTGAAAATAATTACAGATTTTGAATCCGACATACCATTTTAATGCGAGTAATTTTTTGTGTATTACAATAGCCCATATAGTACTATACAAAGTATTTTATGGTTACCGTAAACAAACCATATTTTAGTCTGCAGCATTATAATGGGAAAGAAGTCAAAATATTTTTCAGATGAGAAAAATGTAAGCTTTCTAAAAAATTTCTAATGGTACCAAAATCTCATGTTTGATGGTGTGAAAGGTGGGGTCGAGGCTGAGGATCGGGTAATGCCCCTTTAAATGTGGGTGACCCGATCACAACCTCATCCCCACCACTTTACACAAATGGACCGATTCAACAAGTTTACAATAGACGATTTGCACAATTCCCATAATGCATCTCGTATTGTGCCATTTCCATCCGGGAACTTGTCCCAGAGTTCATGTTTACAAAAAATTCTGTTGTTCGTTCACGTCGCCGGACAGTGCCTAAACTACAATACAAAGTACGTTTTCATGTGAAGTTAATCTTACAGGAATGTAGAAGAATATCATAGGAACAAAAAACAAGCGAGGCACTGATGTTGAAATTTACAACAAAAGGTGGCATTTTCGATCGTAACCGTGCCTTAATTAGCGAGCTTTCGATTTGGACGACAGACGGTTCTGCAACGGTCAACTTGGCACCTTGAGTAATCTGCTCTTGCTCAGATGACCTGGACGCATGTGCAGATAACATGACACGTCAATTTCACCGTCGCGGAATCACCCGTTGTCAAAATCTAAAGCTCACTACTGTGACCTGCCGGACGAATACAGTTTAACTGTGCAACGTCACGGATAGTATAAGTTTTCTAGTATTGATATTACGCTCTTAACCGTATGTTTTTAGCTGACTTGAGACTGGGAAAAGTTCCCGGATGGAAATGGGCACAATATGAGATGCATTATGGGGATCGTGCAAATCGTCTATCGGACGTTTTGGGTAATATGCTTCAACATTATAGGAAAAATCGAACCGTGATAATGCAGAGTCAACATGCTGCACCAAAAGCTTCCAAAACACTTGGTTTCATACAGAGACACTTTCACCATGCATCTACAAAAAATCGGGGCAAAAACTTTACAATACCCTAGTGAGACCACACCTGGAATATGGTAGAGCTGCAATGGGATCCATATTAGGGCAAAAATTCCAAATATTTTGGAAAGTTTAGAGCAACTCAGCATGCCTTACAAAAAAATAAAACTTAGGCTTGTACACAGTACACTTTGCTTGATTACTCTCACAAGGAGTTGGGCTTTCTAAAGCAGTATGTGTAAGAACATTGGACATGTGACAAAAATAAATGCTTATTAAAATCCAGTTTATTCTGAATAACCTATTTCAATTGTTTGTTTCTTTTTTCAGATGATAAGAAAAGAAAGGAACCATATATACTACCAAGAGTGACCCAACCTTTGGCCTTGGTACCAGTTCCGATCTTTGTTAGCACAGAGGCAGGTACTAGACTGGTCACTTCTCCCGCAACTGGTGAACCCATCCTGTCACCAATCCCCATCAATCTCTTGCCAGAGGCACAATTGCAAAGTATGTTCCCATCTTGTCAAGAACGAACAGGTCAGAAGAAAATGGTGAAGATAGCTCCAAAGCCTAGCGTCACTCATGAGACAAGCATGAACAGCAGCGTGACACAACAGCAAACCAACTTCCCCAATGCAACCGTCTCAAGTTTAAGTATGCTTCGAGATTCTGGCATAGGTACAGATGGGGAAGGAACCTTCTGTGAGAGTCGTACTGCTTCAAGTTCTCAACAGGATGTCTTTGGTGCTTCTTCACCTGAGCAGAAGCATCTACCAATCAAAAAACGTGGAAGTCCCTGGAACGGGGTTAAATCTTCTACTCCAAACCATAAAATGAAGGAGAAAGATCATATGAATGACATGCCTGACATCAGTATCTTTGATGAGCTGCCCAGCTTTGATTTGACACCACAGAAGACTCCAAATGTAAGGAGCAAAAGAAAATTGACTACTCCATCAAGAGCTGTTACATATCCAGATTGGCTCTCGCCTATCCAGGGACTCACACCTTTCAAACTTGGTGATGATTTCACTAACCTCAGGGAAGACTTGACTGTTACCCCACCAAGAACTGGCCTCACTCCTAAGAATAGGCATGGATCAATCTCGTCAACTGCAGCAGCAAATGTTCTCTCTACACCAAAGAGTCACAGATCACCAGCACTGGGGTCACTTGGTGATTTGGGGCTTAGTGGTTTCACTCCAGAAAGACAGGGTAGTGTTCATAATCAAAGCTTTGGCAAGATGTTTGGTGGTGATCTGAGCTTTGACATGGACACTGAAGGCTTGTGGTCACTGATGTCTCCACCTCGGTGAAATTCTACCCAAACCAATATGTGATGCGATCAAGCAAAATGAGTCTGAAGTCGGTCAGATTCAATTTTTACTTTTTCATGTAGCTGTATGCACCATTTAAAAAGGTACATTTTGCTGAAATCCCCATTGAAATTGACCAATTACTTCCAAAGATATGATCAGTTGAAGGGTGGCAAAAACAATGGGAAACAAAAGACAGTTTCTCCTTTGTTTGGCTATATCTCAAAATCAATATTTGCGACTTCCGACTCATTTTGCTTGATCACATCACATATTATGTTGGAAGTTGGATGTAACTTTCACATAATTAAAAGAACTAATATTGTTTTTATGTTACGACTTATTTAATCCTCACAAGAGGTCTCTCTACTTAGGCATGGAAGCCATTGAAGCTCAGACATACTGAGAATTCCTAGATTCCAATCAACTCAAACAAAATGAATTAATACCCAAAGGACAGAATGGTACCATCACACCAACAAGTAGTATATGTGAAGTTTGTGACTTGGGTTAACTATCTCTGAAATATTTGCAAGTGTATTTTTAACTGTAATTGATAGGTGCAGTACATGGTAGTTGAGTCTTGTAGGTAAATTATCTGATTTCCCTTGGCAAAATTCTCAAGCAACTAAAAGGTTATACCCAGTTGAGGCAATTTTAAATGCATCTCTTATAGGACCTATCACATTAGCACTACAGCCTTAACATTGGAAAGTTCTGTAGAAGACGTTGTAGATAATTTCTACACCCCCTTGTTTTACATGGTAACAACAACCATAGTACATGTATGTGTGGATGTAATTAAAGAGATAAGCAGCGATTTGCTGATCCAAAACATTAAAAAAAATCATCAAAATTTGTACTTCAGTATTTTTGTTACTGGCATAGATACGCTAACATAACCTGCAAGTGTTTGGCTTGAAATCTGTGTATTAAAGACTTTTATTGGATTCTGTAATTTCTCTACGGGTGTATCAAAATTCCGACTTGAGATCAAAAAAGCCTTTCCGTGTGAATATCCCAGATTTATAAGTGTATTATTGTGCACACAGTACAGTTTGACCTCAAACGCAAATATTATTGATATTTGTTTATTCTGTACTGGTGTAAACCACAATCAGCTGTTAAGTGTAGATTTTGAGTCGTCATCACTGTATGTCTATTTGCGGGGGACGGTATGACAAATTTCTTAAAATACTTCATTTTTTCACTATTTGGTGTATTTAGTTATCTTTGATTTATAAGCTAAAAAATGCATTTCCACATTATCTTATTCTCTTGCATTATCACTGCTTATCCCTTTAAATTTTCATGATTGCCATTTGTGTCAATTTTATCTGGGATACTATTATTACAATAATTAAGTAGCAAAAATAGGAGGTATTTTTAAAGATGCACCCACCTGATTACAACATTTTTCTGTGTTTCATTGTAAAGGCTTCACCAAAACCTTAATTCCAACTTAACATTTAATTTAAATCTGACCAATAATGTGGAGTTGGTAGGGGGAAGTGTATTATTTGGCACGCAAGAGCATCAATTCAAATGGCGGTAACCTTGAGGTGTTATGGGCGTGTTTTGAGTTTCTTCAATTATGGTACAGGACCATGTTGAGAATGTCATAGATCTTGAATATCGTCCTTTTCAGACATTTGTGTCCATTCTATCCCTCCTGTCTCCAGAATAATGAAACTTCATAAAATACAAAATATTGAAGGTGCATTTTGTGATAACATCTTTATTTATGGTTTACAAGATATCCTCAGAACTTGTTATTTCCAATATTTAAGTTGGAATTTGATAAAGCATTTTAAGAGAGGCTGTGTTCACGAACTGTGCTTTAAGATTTGATAGGGGAGTTGAAACTGTAATTACAGATGCAAAATTATTATAATGAAGACTGCGGTCGTTCAATGGTCTGTTATGGGGGGGATGTGGGTGGGGAGGAAATTGTTGGTCTTGTCCCATTGTTGTAGTCAAAAAATTCAGTGCTGTGTTTTGTGAGGGTAGGACCTATACATTCATCTTGGGTACCACATTGTTTTTGTTTATACCTTCGCAGTTCTGGCATAATTAATATTGTTTGAGCATATTGTCTTGAGTCCATCCCACAGTGCACCGTTTTGGGAAATTACTCCTACATAAGGTCATGTGATCTCACAAAAATCCTATACTTAACACACCATGAACTTCTCTCTTCATTTTAGCCCACAAAGTGCTAGAACTTAAGGATGTTTGTCATGAGTTTTGGGGTAGCTACTCTTAAACTCTTTTATCCTTTAAATAGTGCAATGCATCATGTGATTGGTTCAAAGCACCATCGAACATAAGCATAGAATCTCTACCAAGATTCGCACGCCAGGGGATGTATATTCTGAAACAAAAACAAAAGTGTGAAAAAATGTTTATCGTCCAATTGTACGCATATTAAGGGTTTGTTGATCAGCACTGGGTGGATCGTGATTGGTTTGAAAGTAAAGTTTGGGCAGGCATGTCGAAGAAAATGTGTGTAAAAAGTGTAAAAATGCTGCATTTAAATCAATTAATATCTCTACCTTAAATTAGAGAAATAAAGGTATGATTTTGGGAAAACCGGCTACCCTCTTTACGAGGAATTGAAACAAGCGATACCATATTTTAAGTGGGAGAACGAGGCGGAGTGACTATGGGGCGTAGAACAAATAACAAGCTCGCCTAACAAATTCAGTAGTCCATTCAAAAGGGAGAAGGACAAAACCCGGTGTAAAATTAGGTAATAAATATTAACCATGGAAAAACCGTCTGTTGGCCCCAAATAAAACGGCACTTTTCTTTAAAATGAAAATGTACTCAATTCTCTTTCCTAATAGCATGTGACCAATGGATATGTAGAGACTTCAGCAAACCATTAAATAAAGATATTACAATTGGGCCCGGTAGGCGGAGCCATTGTTTAGCCAGGTGTTATCACCCTCCCCGCTTTGGGTTGAGTAACAAAATACCCGTCCTCTTTCAATAACTAACCAGTTTACATTAGGATATAGGTCGTTGACCCTAAGTTTTTCTTCTAAAGCTCCGTGTAAATTGAATACAAATGAAGTGAAGCACAATAAGGTTACAGAGTTAATTCTGCCCACAAAGTTTTAGGTCAAAGATTGCCCCGGCAACCATTCTGGCATGATGTTGTTTGTCTTTCTTTTCGAATAAATGATGAAAAACATGGACAAAGTTATTGAAACACGCACTATAGCAAGCTCAAGATTTATTTATTTGCGAATGAGGATAACTATTTTGCGCTCAGTCATAGAAAGACTTAGTCTAAATAGGAGAGGTGGTAACAATGGTATTGCACCGCGAGGACAATATAACAATGGTCCGGCATTCCCAGATGAAAAGGAATCTGAAGTGTTTTTTACACGCACACCGGGCGGTTATTGAATATCTAGCTCTAGGTCTAGCAGTATCTATTGCGTCACTGATATTGGGGGAAATAAATTGAGAGTGACAGTATTATTTCAAGACAATGTGCAAAGTTGTTTTGGGCAACAGATGTATATGATTTTAATTAATTTATAGAATAGATTACGCGTGGTTTGCTCTCCTCCCGTGATAGTGTTTACGAATCGACAGCGCAGAAGGGCAGGGCCCATACCTAGAGGCCAGATTATTCCACGCAAAAATAATGGTGACGCGGTTTCAATTCGTTGTAAAGAGGGTACCGGTTTCCAAAATAAACGCCTTTTTCTATCTTAACAGCTTTACCATTTAAGGTCATCTTTAACCCAAATTTCACGGTACTTTATGCTTAAATACCACCCCCAGTGACAAACTTCGAACACACGTTCAACCGAACGCCCATACGCAACGTGGCAGGCGCGCGCGAATGCAGCAAAATGCGGTATGACGCGAGCGCTTCAACCTCCAATGTCATACAGCGCATACCGTAATTCCTGGGTTCATTGTCACATTTAAACACGGGCATCAGCCAATGGAATTGCGTACATTTTCAGAGCTGTTTAAAAATTGTCAGTCTAAATATAATTTTGGGTGCACCTTTAAAAAAAAAAAAGATGCACCGTTTACACGTCTGCTCGTTTTGCTCTTACTACAAGTTATTGGGGCAAGGCTCTTCAAGTTATACACTGATCACACTTAACCGAGCCAATCGGCATCAGCAAGTGTCGTTAAGGTGCACTGGCATCCAATCGTGGGCCAGTGCGTGGTACGCTAGCGGAACGCACAAAACACTTCAAATACGCTTTATCCCTAATATTTTAAAAGGAACATTGGCTTGTACTTTAGTTCATCAATGGCTATTTGAAAGGCAGAATTATTTTGTTGCATAACTTTGATATTATAAAAGGTGCTTGTTTCAATTTAAGTGGATCATGTTTTCTACTTGGTTGAGAGACTGACACTTGCATACAATACCAATTAGTTCCTTGGGAAACAGACTTGCAGTTTTGATGGTAAACCATTAAAACATCGGGGTTTTTTGTCTATCTTTGGAAAGAAATTGATTTTGAAGGCTAGAATTTCAGGACGACAATATTATACGGCCTTTCATGATACTACTTTCGGACAGGTGGGGGATCGCAGAGACATTCGGAACAAGCATTCTTTAATTTGCAGTATGCGTATTCAATATATTTGCTTGAGTTAACTGGACATAAAAAAGCATTATGGTTTGGCACATGTGTAAAAGAGAAACACATGAGTGAGTAACATGTTTTTATATTGTAAATTTCAATTTACTACATTGTGTAGTATTTGTATATTCACTTGTATATTAATCTTTCTTTTTTGTAAAAATTATCATTTCTGTATATTACTCTTGATAGGAATTTGTTATATACTCAAAATTCTAAAAAAGAATTTTGATTGCTTATTGTATTTTTAAGAAGGGTAATAAAATACCTTGGATTTCACAATTCATTTCACACCATTCATGACTGTTGTCTTTTGTTCCATCTGTTATGGAGAGAGAATGGACCTTGCATTTCACTTTCACGATAATTACCACAAGACTGGACTTTGGCTTTATCTTTACAGATGATAAAACTACAATGACTAGGTGGTTTTGTTATGTTGAGAGAATGGACCTTTCACTCTTTTTCAGAACTACCACCAGACTGAACTCTAGCTTCATCTTTACGGATGATAAAACTACAATGGCTAGGAGATACAGGTGACACCCATGACGCATGGATAGAATAATATTTCTTTATTGATTCCAAGGAATTGCCGCTGTAGTTTAACAACATTCACAGTCGGACTAATGAAGAGGCACGTGTCGTTGCTTTGCCGTTGCATTCAAAAGTGATTTTGATTGTTTTTAGTTCAAATGCGTCCATCACGGTTATGTGCGTTATCAAATTAATATATGATTTTTTCTGCAATCTACAGATATCAAAAAACTGAGCCTGAGCAATTCCATATGACCTCTGTGAATTATTGAGCATAAAATTTAAGAAAATGAGAAAGCCGTTTTCAGAATTTTACATGCTTGAAACAATTTAATTAACCTTTTGTATTTTGGAGTTAATGGTAATGGAAATGCAAAACCACAAAACGGCACTTGTTTATTTAGAAGTCAGATTGAGAGTTCCATCTTAAATCATTTCGGATGAATATTTCAAGTTAACTTACACTGATCGGTTTCCTCGAGGTCCGCTCCCAACATATGCAATGTAGAGTCCCAGCCTCCCAGGTAGGGTCTCGGCGGTTTCTACTTGTATGGTGCGTTTGCATTTGCTTGGGTTGAATCGCAGGTATCTGCCCACTTGACCGTGTATGATAAAGGGGCATTTTGTGATCCACAACCCTCGCCCCCTGACTTACCTCAAAAAAATTGAGATTTTTATATCATCTCATTCTGAACCATTAGCCTTGGTAATCCAGTGTACCTAATCTTACGTGCAAATTCGGTCGCATCTGTAAGAAATTCGCAATTGGTATTTCTTCCCGTAAACATACAAAATCGAGCACAGTGGCTATGGGACCGTGGGAAACAAGCAATGACACGACACAAAACCGGGCCACGCGATGGGATTCAATCTCAAATTTTCGTTGAAAAGATTTTCTCTCAAGGATATATATCTCTATGAACACTGAATTAAAACAAAAAATGTGAAATCACCAAATGCACCTTAAAGATCGCTTGCAGTCATCTTTGGCAGAATTGATGTTTTGTAAAAATAGACATGGCAGTTAGTTATCAACTGATTTTGTCATTTTGATGAAGAGATGGGACACCAAACGCCAATACAAACAAGCCCTTCGAGATGGAAAGAAGGTGCACTCAGCTAATTTGAAAAAGGATTTCCTTAAGCTCGTACGCTTACACAACAAAGGAAACTGGAGCGGAAATCACAAGAAGGGAAAAGTGCCAGCAAATAGCACCAATTTCGGCAAAATCCAAACAAATACGCCAAACGTCTACCGAATGAGAAACAAACCAGATCTCCATCCTTCAGTAAAACAGCTGCAGATATTTTTTTTTCAAATTGTCAACGGTAACTACAATTACAACCTTCTAAAAGGGCATGAGGAGACCAAAGTCGACCAAGGCATTCAACACTAAACCACCCAGTCTGTCAGAGTTAAACCGCTATATCTTCAGAAAAGCAGAATGCCAGTGCTCCAGGTACCAATCGCATCACCTACCTAGTGTGGAAAGAATGCCCCAGAACAAGCCGGCTACTACACGAAGTTATTTGCACTATATGGAGAACAGCTGCAATACCGGTGAGCTGGAAAATGGGAGAAACCATCCTTATATCCAAATCCCTCCTGCTTCAGGCCCATCAGACTGAAGAATTCTAATGGTCACCTTGGAATGAGTATTCTGCCTCAAATAACCATAAACTACCTGACAGAAAACAATTTATATGACTCTTAATCCCTTCAGAGGGTTCATGGAGAAAATAGCAGGATGTGTGGACACACAGAAGCACTTAAAATGAAATACTCCAAAATGCCAAAAAAATATGGTAAACCAGTTGTGACAACGGTGGCTGGACCGGGAAAATGCATACGTACTATACCACACCACCTTATACATTTTGTTTAGATGGTATGTCCAGAACCACATTGAAGATCATTTTTTAATGTACTTACTGATGTTCATATGTGTCAAAACAAACTGAATGGACAACATACTGGAGGTGCATGATAGGAGTCTTCACAAGAACTGCCAACTCTCCTGCATCATGTTCTTGGCCATCTGGTCTTGATCTCCTAGAGCAGTCCAAACACCTCAGCTACACAGGAGTGGATCTGACAAATATACCATCTGCCAAAGCATAAGAAGAGACCTGACCACGTAGCTATGAGTCCAAAAGGATGTCAAGAACTTGTATTAAAATACAGTGAACAACTGCCTCAAGTGGACACGGACAATGAAAGCCAAATCAAGCAATGCAAGAAGTCTCATGCCATGAAAGAAGATTGTTCCCAGCGCAGAACAAAGCGACAAGGACGCAAAACGCACTATGTGACATACGATCCCGGCCTAGACATGGACGGATAGCAGATTGCTTAGCTATTGCTTATATCCACAGTTAACCCATGCGGTTCCTCGAGAAGCTGATTTATAACGACCTGAAGGACAATAAAATCACAGACATGGGTGACATAATAGGCCCTGACAGATATTACTTCAACACAACCGATGCAAGTCAACTGAGTGGCGGGCTGAGTGGGCTTATAAAGCTATGGATTTACAAAAGCTTCTTAATGTACACAAAAACAAAAACAAAACTGCTGGAGTTCAACTGAAGCAACTGAAAAAGCTAACCACTCACTTGCTATGCAAGTAACTAAGTATCTAAATAAGCACTCTAAAGATGGAAGTACATCACAATACATGCAGAAAATGCATGGAAAGTAAAAGACAAGTCAGATGGAATGGTTTTTTGTAAAAGAATTAGAACCCGAAAGAAACACCATCTAATCTGAATGAAATGGCGAGAGGTCCTCGTACAGAGGCTGGTGTTGAAGTTTTATAGTCCACATACAATAAAGAGGATAAAGATAGGGCGCTCGATTCAGTTGATCTTCACGCAACATTTAGGTCACGCCTTATTCCGTTGTTGTCTATCATGTCTATGGAGCCCGGACTTATGGCTCCGGGCGGACGGTATCGGCGTTTCATACTCGGTCTTGGCTATAATAAAAAACACCAAATTAGTGCTGTGGTTGGAGTCAATGAAACAGTTCCGTAGGATTTTGGTGATAAAGTTGAATTTTCTTTGGCTGTTTTTCATTCCATAGGGACCCAGACATCCAGAAAATGATGGGTGCAAATTTCGGGATAATGCCCCCTTCCTCAAGTTGGGGGAAAGGTACTACAGCGGTACAAAATTAAAATCGAAGTCAAATTGTGTTTTTAATGTACAATAACATGTTCGACTCTTTATAGGATTAAAAAAGTAGAGATTTGCATAGATTCGGCCTTTAGTAAAGCGCTATAGCCCATTATGGTTCAAGGTCATCCTGGGGTGGTAAAATCTATCCAATGCTCAACTTTGTTGAAATGGTGACAAGTGTTGTTGTATTTTCTAACAGGATCTAACAATGTGGTATTACCAATTGTGTGATATTGGTTGGATTAATGACATAGCAAAAATGTCGCAGGGTCTACATGGTCTATGGGGGGTCACCAGAACTTCCCTGGATGTCGCCATGGTGATATCAAAAGATCAAATTTAAAAATGCATTTTCTGTTTCAGTATGACACAAGGGAATCATTTGGATACACTTTCAACATCATCGGGGCATATACCACCAGGGTGACCCTTGAAACCATTAAGGGGCATACGCTAACTAAAGGTTGCGAAACTAGGCCAAAGATTATACTTGTTCTAATCCTTATGACGAGACGAACGCGTTATGTACATTAAATCTACAATGTGACTCGATTTTAATTTTTACCTGTACTACATTGCCCCCTTCAAGAAGGAAGGGGGCATCAGTAGGAAGGAAAATTTGCACCCCTCATTTTTGACAGTTTAGTACATTGAAACCCAAACAGCACAAAATCAATGTTAGCATGAAAATCCTACGGAATACACACCAAACAATAACGAAAAAAGCTGATAAAGACATGAGTCGTCAAGAACAAGGAACAGGAAATCACTCACCGGTCTAGTACAAAGATGCAGATGAGGAAGCACATGTTGGTCTACCTTTACGGATGTTACGGACAAAGGCAGTAGTTGAATTGGGAGTCTGTCATGCAGGTCGACCCCTCCTGGGAGTAAGAAGAAGAAGAAACTTTTGTATGTCTGGACGTAGAGCTGCTGTATTCCAATCAACGCAATTTCATGATAAACTGCCAATCAGAAGCTGTGGGGGGGCAAAGACCAATCTACGGACCTGCCAATCATGTCAACTCCATCATCGCACACTGCGGTAGCACGTCAGCCCGGACCAGTTTGGGGCACCAAGGGGTAGGTGCGAGAAAAGAGTTAGAAAAAAATCAGTTTATACCACATGTTAGGTTACATAGTGGGGATCATCGCCGGGTGGATGTAGAAATCGAAGTGGTTGCAATTATTTTTATGGGCCAAAAAAGTCAAAATGGACCAAATTAGGTTGTAAAATCATAATCGAATGGTGATTAGTTACCCGACTTCATAGAATGTAAAATACTTAATAAATTCCCCACTATATAGCTGTAGATTAAAGAAGACTTTGAATGTTGGATGCTGTGGGGGTTAATTTTACCACGAATAGGGACCCAAAAAGGGGTCAAAATTGACCCACAAATAAGGTTAAAACTCATAGAATGTGTGATTCCAACTTCATTATTAATGTAACATTTATTTAATTTTCCCACTATATTGCTGTAGAGTCAAGACGAACGAATGTGAAGTTGGAATCTGGGGTTATTTTTGACCACGGAAAGGGCCCAAAAATTGACCCAAATGAGGTAAAAGTCATAGAATGGTGGATGTACTTATTCACTTAAGCTAGTATATTTCATTTCCCCCATATAGCAGAAGATTCCAGAGAAAGGGAATGTTGAATCTAGGGTCAAATGATGACCCAGAAAGGGGTGAAAACGGCTTTAAATGACCCAAATAAGGTAAAAATCATAGAATGTGATTATTTAAGTCCAACTTTATACTAAAAGCAATAGTATTTTTCATTTTCTCCACCATATAGCAGCGTAAAATAAGGAATATGTTAAGGGAAAATCGTAGAATGGTGATGTATTGTATTCCAACCTCATCCAAAATATAGTGTATTAATTTTCCCAGTCTAGAGCCGTGAATTTAAAAGAATTTGGAATGTGGGGGATCTGGGGTCAAAATTTACCACAGAAAGGGCCAAAAAGGGGTTAACTTTACCAAATGAGGTAAAAAATCATAGAATTGTGGATTGTATTCACTTAAACTAGTATTTCATTTTCCCCACTCTCTAGCAGAAGATCCAGAAGAAATGGAAATGTTTGGATCTGGGGTCAAATTGACTCAGGAAAGGGTATAAAAAAGGGCTTACAATTGGCCCAAATAAGGTAAAAAAAAATCATATAGAAGGTGATATTTGTATTATTCCAACTTTATATTTAAAAATGCAGTAGTATTTAATGTTCTCCAATCTCTTATAGCAATAGATTCAAGGAAGATACATGAATGGTGGAATCTATCTGGGGTCAAAATTGACCCAGAAAAGAAGGAGACAGAAGGAAAAGGCAAAACCAAAAAGGTCCATAATGACCAAATATGAAGTCAAGTAAAGGTAAAAAATGGCAAGATAATAATGCCACTTATATGCACTTTAAGACTTCTAAAATGAAACCCATATTCTTAATATATGGGAGTAGGTAATAAACTAAATTTTGACCTATAGGTCAAGATTTACACCCCAACTTTAATATAGTGTCATTTTCATTGAATCGCTTGACTCCAATACCCATCTGTTAATTATCGTGCCCCTATCATTTCAACCAGTTTTGATAGGGCTAAAAACGAGATTTATGAAGCCTCCTAGAATACGTGTAAAAAATAAATTCTATATAAGTTATATCTAATAATGTCTAAGTTAAATATTGTAAGTCCTACGATTTCACGAGTAAATGAGTAAAATAGTGCCTTTCTAAGACAACCAAAAATCTGTTTGATACCGGGGACGAGGCTATTTAAGGCCAAGTAAAAAAATAACTCAGTTGATCGTCCAGACTTGAAAAAAAGTTGGTGAGGGAGGCCTTATATTGTTATTTTATTATTTTTTCAATGATGGCCGCCCTGTCTAAGATGGCCACCATGATAAATTTGAAGATGCTTTGCGTTGTGGAAAAAATAAAATTAATAAAAAAAATAGGGGTAGTGGGGGGGGTAGTTAGTTGGGGTAGGTGGGGGGGGGGTAGTGGGTGTTAGGGTGTGGGGTTAGGATGTAAGAAGGTTGAAGAAATCGCTCAACACAAAATGAAGGATAGCTTTTACGGTCTGAGAAGTTCAAATGTGCTCCGATTTTGATGACTCATTTTCCCCCTCTTTAGCCTTATTTTTGGTGGTGTTGTGATTTTTAAAAAAATAACAAAATCGGTGCGGCGTCCCCAAAATCGGAGCGGGCGGGGGACGATCACTGTTTTTTTACTTGGCATTAAGAGTGGATTTCAATCAATTTGACCCTAAAATTGACCCTAGAAAGGGCCAAACGAGGTCAAAATAGACACAAAAGAGTGTTGTGAATTAAAAAGATATCAATGGGGCCATTATTACTTGTGGAAGTTAATCTTTTGAGAAGCAACTCCATAGACAAAATGTTTGCACTTTTTGACAGCTGGCAACCACATAGATTTTCATCCAATTGACGAAGACGATTGCCATGTTGGCAAAAGGGGGACAATATCATCATCATCTTTTGTTCGAAATTCGTGGGTGGCGTACTTCTTTGCAAAAACGTCTTATCATGCATTTATTTGCTGCTCACACTTCAAAGTAAAGCTGGTATCTCTGCTGCAAAGCATATCAGAGTAGGTTAGTGATCTGGGGCTACCTATACTTGGACATGGAAGACTCCACAGAATAAGGTCTGATATAATGTTTCCTTGACTTGAAAAGCATGCCACCGAACTGTCTCTATTCTGCTGCCCCAATTGTGTAATAGGAAGGATGTCACCAGAGATCCGATATTCGGTTGGATGTTTTTGTGCAGGAGATAGTTCAACTGGTATGAGTTACCTGGTTATAAGGGCCACTTAAAAAAGCCTGCAGCTCCCCCTTAATTGTCAATTTTTCTGCACCATACAGTAAGATGTTTCACACAGGCCTGTAGAAGGCAATCTGAGTTGCTATGGAGACAACAGACTTTCAGATTCTATACTTAAACCAGAATAGTAAAGACTAGGGTTTTGGTGATAATTCAGGGCAGGAAATAAAACCAAAAAATCAGATTTAACAACAATTTAGGATAGCGGTTATTCTGACAGTCTGTTCTCTCTTACGGATGTTTTACCTAGTTTCAGGAAAAAAAGACTAATTGTGGCATATGGGGTGAAATTTTGGACCAATTTGGGTTTGGACCATTTTGATCCTTTTCAAAGTTTTTTCATTGCGCATTCATTAAAAGGAACACTAAATTATGAGAGGGGCAATTTTTTTCAAAGGGAACTTCCCCCAAAATTACAAAAGGGGCAAAATTTGGTTCCCAACATTATAACTCGGGGGGAAAATCTGGCACAAGTGGACTTTTTACCTACATAATTTCACTCGTAAACAAATCTTTTTTGGCCTTTTAGGGGTAATATGGGAGTTTTTGGAATGGGAGCGTAAGCCCCACCGCCCCTCCCCTGGTTACAAGCCTGATATTGTGCATTTATACCAATTTTAACAGAGCAAGACTGCAGGTATGTAACCATGCATTTAATGGTTAATATATTGTTACCAAATTAGGTGGAATTGACCATTATTATCCAAAGTTTTCAATTTTGGATGTTACTACCGCTTAAAGTGAAATCTTTTTGAAATTGGCTATTGTTATTGAAATTAATGCCTTAATATTGAAACATATGCAATTATCCTTGTTTTTACACATTTTAAGTCATTTTTATACTTTTGGCCATTGCTGGGGTTTACATTACAAATTCTTAAATCTACAGCTATATAGTGATGGCAAATAAACTAAACAAATATGACGTTAACATTTTAAATAAGATGGAATAAATACATCACAATTTTACGATTTTTTACCATATTTTGTGTCAATTTACACCCTTTTGGCCCCAATTCCAATATTCAATCTTCTTGAATCTACAGCTAGATAGTGGGGGAATTAAATAGTATTACATTCAATTATGATTTTTGTGTAAGTCGAAATAAATAAATCAACAATTCCATGGTTTTTACTCTGATTGGGGTCAATTTTGACCCTGTTTGGCCCTTTCTGGGGTCAAAAAACAATAACCCCAGATTCCAAACATTAAATTGTCATCATACAGCTATATAGTGGGGCAAAATGAACGGTACATTCAAAATTCAAGATGAAAAAATAACATCACCATTCTATGATTTTTACCACCTTTGGGTCAACTTTGACACTTTTGCCCTTCTGGGTAAAAAATAAACCCCAGATTCAACATGTTTTTTTCCAAAAATTCTTTTTTAATCTACAAGCTATATAGTGGGGAAAAATTAATAAATCGTTACATTAATATGAAGTTGGAAATCCACCCCATGTTTCTATGATTTTTACCTATTTGGGTCAATTTTGACCCATTTTTGGCACTTTCTGGGGTCAAAAATTAACCGAGATTCCAACATTCAAATTCTTCTTGAATCTACAGCTATATAGTGGTTAAGTTATTAGATTACATTTCAACATGAAAAGGTCGAATAAAATAAATCACCATTTTTATATTTTACCTAATTTGGGTCAATGTTGATGAACCTTTTTTGGCCCATAAAAAATATTGCACCCACTTTGATTTCTACATACACCCAGGTGATGATCCACACATTGTCCCTAACACCTGGGTACCATTGGCATTTTTACTCGTCCACCAGCATAACTCGAAAACTAGAGAACTTTTAAAGTGGCTGACCGTTACTGTTCCACCTCCTCAATGGTCGAGTTAGAGATACTCATTACAAAGCAGATAGGCCATGATACGTTCGTGATTTAACGATTTTCGTGCTCAGGGCTGGGGATCACTTACTTCCTCACTAAAATTTAAAAATATTATGTAACCCAGGAAAAGCTGTTATCCCCCAAATGAAAACAGTGCACCCATTATTTAGAAAAATGAATAAAATGTCAACTCAATTACTCCAGAATGTCAGTCACCCATAGCTACCGTAAACTCAAAGCCAACAATAGAGCTATTATGATGCAAAAATCAACCTAAAAACACTTAGATATCTTCTCAACAGGGTATGCAGGTCCAGTGGTACTGCCTACCCATGTTGAAAAAGATTTTAAGCTATATCAGGTTTTAGGACTTCGCCGTAGTGAGCTCTTAGTATCTGTTCATAACTAAAGGGCAACTATACTCACCTCGCTCATGATTCTTTAAAATGTGGTCGCCTGATACCATTGCCTTTATTGGTGAATTGAATAGCAATATGGGTTAAGGGACAATAACTTGCGGATCTAGGTTATGCACAATATTAGGTAAGTCCTTGCCATGGGCTTTCTTCATGAATTGGTCCCTTTACATGTTCTTTCGAAAAAAAAAAAATTATTAATCATATGGGCAAAGTAATTGAAATCACCACGTAGAATCTCCAGATTTCTTTTATCGCGAAAACAGGAAAGAACTTGCCAAATGCGGCAAGGACATAACAATCGAAAGTCTATTCAACTGCGTGCACATTAACAATAGACCGATGTAAAAGAATGTGAAGTGTGTCACGGGCCGATTATTGAATATCAGTAGCTCCATGTACGCTTGCATGTTGAGGTTAGTGTATATCCATTGTCACTGATATTCTGGAATAAAATTGAGTTGACAAAATTTATTCTTTTTCAAATAATGTGCACATTTTTCAGGGGGGCCACAGCTTTTCGTGGTTAAGATTATAATGTTTTAATTAGTGAAGGAAGGAAATAAGTAATCCCAGCGCTGGAGCACGAAAATTTAAAATAAAAGGCCCAAAATTGTATTATGTACCATGGCCTAGAAGATAAAACTGGCGCTCATGGGACTAAATAATGAAAGCAATCTTCTGATTATCTCCAAGGTCTGGAAACGTACGGCATAGCCGGAAACTAGAAAAAAAACATCCACACCATGAGAACTCTGAACTACATCTCTGCCATAGCCTTTCGCACAGCTGTTGGTACAACTTATCAAAATCCAGTATTACCAATGGCATAGCCCTAAGACAGAGGCAACTAACATTCTGAGACGCCAATGACTGGGTATTTCTGATGGATGAGGAAAACACAAATAGTGTCCCCGCCAGAAATTACTGAGACAGCTAAAAGACCAGATATCACCATTCTTTTCAACCAAAAAAAAGCGGTGATCCATCATAGAGCGACGTCTCTATGGAGAAACCTATCCAGTGCATATGACGTAGGAAAGAATTAGAAAGAATTGGCAAATAACAGAGATCTAAAGGCTGACTGTGAAAACAGAGGATGTAGTGCTGCAGCACCAACCAGTTAAGGAGAGGGGGTACCGGGGGCCGGAATAATAACATTTGTCATAGCTAAAATTATTCCGTAGGTAATGTGGAGTTCATGAATGAAAAGCAGGTGATGACAAATTAAAAGTGGTCGGCACTTTGCATACGACGCCATTTCCCAAAAGTGGCAGCATCTTAAAAGCCCCTATTTTTTCCAATGTAAACAAATCGCGCCCCCCCCTAATTTTAATCAAAGTCCATTTTTTGACCCCAAGTTGTATTGAAAATAGTTGTAGTTAAGACCACTGTGAGTGGCCCTAAGCCTAAACCACGCCGTATTTGGCACCACTTCTGATTTCTCAATCCCCCCTGTGATGATCCACACATAGTCTCTAAAACCTGGTACCATTGGCATGTTCACTCGTCCACCGTAACCCTAACTCTAAAACTAGAGCCCTTTGTCAAAGTGGCTGACGTACTAGTTCCACATCCCAATGGTCGTAGCTACGCATTAACAAGCATAATAGGCCATGATAAGTTCGTGATTTAACGATCTTTTCGTTCTCCATCGCTGGGGATCACAACTTTTCCTTCACTAAAAATTTAAAATATATTTAACCCCGGAAAAGCTGTATCCCCAAATGAAAAAAGTGCACATCTATTTAAAAATGAATAAATGTCAACTCAAATTTACTCCCAGAATGTCAGTTACCAATATGTACACGTAAACACAAGCCAACAATCGAGCGAATAGTCAACAATCAACCTAAAAACGCTTCGGATCTCTCTCAACAGGGTTATGCAGGTCCATTGGTTACTGCCTCCACTGTTGAAAAATGTTAAGCTATATCAGGTGTTATGACGTCCCCATATTGAGCTCTATTATCTGTTTATAACTTAAAGGCCACATACTGCACCTCGCTCTTATTTTAAAATTAGGTCGCTGACTACCATTGCCTTTGCTTGGTAAATTGAATAGAAATATGGGTTTAAAGACAATACTTGCGGAATCTATGTTAGCACAAATTGGGTCCGTCTTGCCATGGCTTTTCTTTCATGAATTAGGTCCCTTTACATGTTCTTTTCGAAAACAAAATATTAATCATATGTCAAAGTTAATTGAACACCAGATAGAAATCTTCAAGATTTCTTTCATCGCGAACAAGGAAAGACCTTACGCCAATGCGGCAAGGACCATAACATATCGAAGGGGGTCTATTCAAACTGCGTGGCACATTACAATAGACAGATGTAAAAGATTTGAAGTGTGTCACGGGCCGATTTATTGAATATCATTAGCTCCATGGTTCGCTGAGCAGTGTGAGGTTATGTTTATATCCATTGTCACTGATTTTCTGGAAATAAATTGAGTGACATTTTTATTTATTCATTTTTCTAAATAATGTGCACCTCTTTTCATGTGGGACACAGCTTTTCGTGGTTAGATTAATATGGTTTTAATTTTAGTGAAGGAAATAAGTAATCCCCAGCGCTGGAGCACTAAAATTTAAATAAAAAGGCCAAAATTGTATTATTACGCTGGCCTAGAATCCTACAGTACTGGCGCCATGACTAAATAATGAAATCAATCTCTGATTATCCCACAACAGGGTCCCGGCAACGTACGTCATAGCGGCAAACTTAAAAAAACATCACCAAATGATAATCTGAAACTCCAGCGTCTGCCATAAAAGCCTTTCGCATCAGCTGAGGTAGAATCCTATCGAAATCCAGTCTAACAAATGCATACCTAAACAGACAACTACATTCTGTGAAGAGGCCAATGAGGGGATATTCCTGATTGATGAGGAACACAAATAGTGGTCCCCGCCAGAAATTACTGAGACAACAAAGACCTATATTCAACCATCTTTTCAACCAAAAAAAAAAAAGACGGTGATCATCAGAGAGCTGACGGTCTCTATGGAGAACCTATCCAATGCATATGGTAGAAAGAAGTGCAAATCCCAAGATCTAAAGTCTGACTGTGAAACGAGGATTAGTGCTGCAGCACCAATCAGTTTAGGAGACTGGTACAGGGGCCGGAATAATAACATTTGTCCTAGCTAACATTAGTCCTTAAGGATGTGGGAGTTTCCTGAAGCAGGTGATGTACAAAATTGAAAAGTGGTGGCACTTTGGCATACGACGCCATTTCCCCAAAGTGGCAGCCATCTTAAAGCACATTTTTTCACAATGTAAACAATCGCGCCCCCAAATCGCTCTCGCCCCCACCCCCCCCCTAATTGTAATCAAAGTCCATTTTTTGCACAGTTTTGTATTGTAAAAGAGTTTAGTTAAGACCACTGGTGAGTGGCTAATCCTACACGGGACTCGCCGTATTTGGCAAGAAATCATCTTTGTTTACTAATAAACGCCGGGATCCGACTTTTATTAGGTCTAGAAACAGTCGTATGGCACCTTCCATACCGTTTAAAATCTAAGTGGTCTGTTTTCACAAAGAAATTAATATAAGGTAAGGTGTTGATTGACCTACACATAGCATATTAGAGACAAATCGGGATTTTTGAATTTTGAAAAAATTACTGATAGTGGCTTTAAAAGTAAAAACCCTAAGAAGACAGTTCGATCCTTAAAAAATGTGTTTTCTTGTAAAGGAGTTCAGCAATCAAATGTTTTCAGGTGCAGATATTTTCCAAGATTGCTTGATCCCAAAACGAAAAGTAATGCCATCTCCAAATTCGTAGTTTTTATTATACTCGAAAGGCATTTAAATTTGATTGCAACCTTCCCATAGATTCTGTGATTTTAGGACTTTGAAAATATACTATACTGTCAAGATTCAAAATGATAGGACCTACAAAATCCATTAGTAGGCAAATCAAATGAATCTCAAACATAAACACAAAGTACTAATGAAAGTTGTCTAATGAGCCTGAATGGTGCCTCTCTGTTTCAAATCAATAAAATCATATATATTTCATCTGATATAGGTCTTTAGGTAACATATCCTGCACTTGCCTTAAAGAGACAAGGTGGAAATATTAATGTGATCAAAAGTTATTGTGCTTAATTTTCATGATGAAACATTATTTCTGTCATATAAGAATTAGAATGACAAAACTCGTTTTAGACATTCTGAAATGACACACATAGATAATTTCAATTCTTATACTGTCACATAAAGTGGACTAAATTGACACGCTTGCGGTCAAAAACAAATTTGGTCCATTTAAAAACAAGTGACACTTACAGAGATTGATATGTGTTAGATTGACAGAGTTACACATTCCATGGATGAACACAAGATATCAAAAGACAAGGTACATTATCAAATTAAGCATAGCAAAATGTAGCTGATGAGATTACTCAAATGATCAAAAAATGTTTTTCTCACAGGTAATCGAAACGCTTTTTAAGGTTCTCAAAATCAGAGAACCTTCCATGTCTTCCTACCCAGGAATCAAATTCGCAATTCACTGGAATTTGCTAAAACAAAACATCCATTAAGTCTATGTACACTGTCTTTGCAAACAAAGACATAGCTATATCTTGTCTAAAAAATAAATGGATATTTATCCATAAGACAAGTTTACAGCTATCCCTTTGTTACTCTTTAAACGCAGCCTTATGGTGCAGCCCTCACTCCTCAGAGACCAACGCAGAGACCAAATTTGGTCCTCAGACACCAAATGCTTTCTGCATTTGGTCTCTGAGGAGTGAAGGCTTCGGCCCTTACGAAACAGTACTGTAAGACATAATGAAGTAGAATATTTCAAGTCACACACATTATGAACTTTTTAATATGTGTGTGTGTGTGCGTGCGTGCGTGCAACGGTCAACGGTGGTTGTGATTATAACTGCGCGGTTACGCAGCTTTGAACTGTGCGATTAGTATAGTGCATTTATCTTCCTCGTGTCGGTGACGTCAACGCGTTCAGAGAGCTGTTTTGCGTGTGCAGTATCGCACCGCCTTTATGCGTACGCCCGTTTTAATGCTGCGTATACTGCATAACACACTATAACGTCACTGACTCGAGGAAGATAAATGCACTATAGCGTTTCACACAATAATTATATCCTTTGTTACACATAATAGATTCTGGGTAAAACAACTTTGAAAGGTTTTGATACTAAATTCGACTTTTTGAGGCTAATTGCATTGGTAATTGCATCGAGTCATTACGTTGAGGTAATTGAATCGTTGCATTTATTACTGGGCATTTCATCTGATGAGTGTACAAACACACTGTTCTATGTAGGCCATGGGATCAAAGGAAATATTGTTCATTTGACTACATACTTCGCCGGAGTAAGCATTTTTTTAAACTTTAAATACTAATAAATATTATAATTAAAATTTATTGGGCATGTCAATCGTAAAGGTTGCTCATTTTCATGATGTCATCTCATTTCTTTTCTGAATATCAGTGACCAAGGGACATACACTATGGTACGTTGACTCAAAGCAAATAATGGTGATTATTGATAAGTACATCCACTCGGTTATGCAGCGAACAAAGCACTTCAGATTTTTTTATTGGAACTGCAGAGCCATTGGTACTGTCCATGAAGTTGAAAAGAATTTAAGGTATTATCACCGCCCAGTTTTGATTGAGCTATCCTCGTTCGAGATTAAAATAAACTTTGAGGTTCTACTGTGACTTCAATAACTTTGACCGTATATTTCATCATTTATTCAAAAAGGAAAGAAGGTGAAAATGTCATGAAAGAAATTTTGCTTAAAGCTGTGACCTATGAATCAAGATCCATAACCTATTGCTGGACCTCATTTCTATTCAATTTGCTTCGACCTATGCTAATAACGCGTTAAATTGAAATGCGGCAATTTAGTGGTTTGGGTTCTGCACAAAGATATTAGGTCACAGTCTTGCAAACAACTTTTCTTTCATGACTTTTGTCGATCTTTGTTTCCTTTCGAATAAATGATGAAATATACTGTCAAGGTTAATTAAACGCACAGTAGAAGCCCAAGGTTTATTTATTCGTGAACAAGGACAGATGTCCTTTGCTTTGCGTCATGAAAAATAGCTCAATCTTAATCGAGTGGTGAAAGCACCTAAAATCTTTACAACTGCATGGGTAATAAATATGGCTCTGTACTTCCAGATAAAAGTGTTTTATCCTCTGCATACCGAGCGGATTTACTGAATATCAACAATGCTATTATTTGTTCGAGTCAAATGCAGCATGATCTACTGGTCACTGATATTTAGCATGTTTAGGGAGAGAATTTGTAAATAGATTTTAAACAAATGTGCAACTTTTGGACTTGACATTGAGTATTGAAAGGTATAATTAGGCAGTTCAGTTACCAATTACGTAATCGGTGAACAATCTACTGCGCTGAACGCGCGCGCTTGTGTGTGTTTTGTGTGTGTGTGTGCGTGTGTGTACGTGTGTGTGTATATATGTGTGTGTGCGTGCGTGCGAGCGCTTGTAAGTCTGCATATGCGTGTCCACACTCGTGAATTCCAATCGCTGATTTCAAAAAATAACATGTTGCGGATGTCTTGCTCCAGGATCTGAGTTAGTAGGTCCTGTGTGTGTCCAGTATAACAGAGTACGTCCTTTGCATGCGGACATGTCAATATTGAATTATTGAATGGTATTAATTGCCATATTTGAAACGTGTTTAATAAATTTGAAACGTATTATATCTAACGTAATGGCACAAAAAATCGAACGTGATCGTTTTGTGAAAGTTGTTGAGATATGAATATGATGAATTTTATTTTAATCATAATCATCTTGGTGTATTTACTTATTATATGCTTTACTTACTTTATTTGCGTTGAAATATGGACACCGGTACAACAATATTATTGAATAGCGTTGTAGCGTTATATCTATATTGAAATGTATCATTGCAACACTGCGTATGTTTTGTCACAACGTGATAATTGCAATATTAAAATGATTATAACTATAATAAGATGTGTTAGAATGTTGATAAACAAGCTAGTTAAAAGTTTAGTAGAGATAATGGTTGTACTGGAAAATTGTAAATTATACAAACGTAGACTTACCTGCAGGATGATTGTAATTATTTTTTTTTCTCTTTCAGAGATTGTAATTATTTGTGACCTGCTCCCACAAAACCAGGACAAAGTCTCAGAGTACTTTGGGAGAAAGAGATCAATAAACTTGTGTAAAATCAATAGAAAACAAAAGAATTTCAAGGCATGTATTGATTTTTGATGGACAAAAGAAAGAGCAATGGTTACATGTTATACATCATTTTAAAGCTGGTTTTCCCAGCATTTCAAATCTGCGCTTATCTCAAAATGAAAATTTTCCGACTTTATCCGGGTTTCGTGGGAGCAGGTCACATTTTATTGAACATGTTCGGCAGTAGATAAGGTCTTTAAATCTGTATTTTGTCAATCATTTGCCCCTCCAAAGGTAAAACATCCCTTCTCTTGAAAGAAATGAAAAATGGTACAGTCCAATCTCTACCATGCAATCCATTGGAGCTATTAAATACTTGTCTTTTCAAGATGAGACCCATACAGAAACCAGACGCGACTGTCTTGGGTGGGCAGAAATGCCATCTTCGGGCTGGGGACTTCTGAACAAAATAATTACAATCATCCTGCAGGTAAGTCTACTTTTGTATAATTTACAATTATTTGGTATAACTTGTTCCTCGTAGATACGGTCAGCTTGTTTGAAAATATCTGGTACAGAAATACCCTGCTGGTATGCAGCAGAAGTGGAAGCCGATCTAGAGGAACATGGCTTGAAGATCGAGGTATCAATTCCAATTTCTTCATATCAGCTTAATCCAGCGGCCTTCAGTACTAAGCTCTTATAACTGCCTTGTGAGTGTGAACATATTGAATAAACAATTGCCTATCCTTCCTTACAGACTCTGTTGCCTTCAGGTAACAATCCAGAGTTTTGAAACACAGACGCGTCGATCTTTGCAAAATTTAGGTGTATCAATCTCATTTATACCACGACCAGGTCGGGTACACTTAGTAGGATTTGTGACAAAAAAAAAGATAACCCTTCAAATCTTTATTAATAAAATCAAGACTGAGGGAAATAGTAGCTTCTCAATGCCACCAAAATAGCGGTTTTCCATGTTAAAAGCTTTAAAGGCAGATTTTCATTGGAGGAAGACCTTTAAGATATAAGGGGGGGGAACGGACTACAGTGCTGACCGGCCATAGCGTGGCATTGTTGGCGGACGTTTATTAAAGGGGGATGGCCCGATTTAAGAATATGAAGTTTTCATCTTGAAAGATTGGCCGTCACTCCAAAACCCCATCTGTAAAGTTTCGCGCCGATATTCAATCCATTTCGATGCGGAGAGCTAAAAACGTGAATGTGTAAGCCCCATAGAGTACTGGTTAAAATTAATATTGGTCGACCAAAACGGGGCACATTTTTGCTCATAACTTCCAAACCAAACATCTTTTGGCCTCTAAGATTTCACAGGGTAAATGAGAAAAATAGTAGAATGCTTCTGATACCAAAATGTTGGCCACTTTCGGTAAAATCTGGGGCTTCTGGGGACGAGGCTATTTGCGATCGGGCCATGGACCTTTAAAGCTGCATTTCATTTGGCGCTTTATCCAATAATGAATTCCCAGTGGCACACCATCAATTGGTAAATTATTCCTAGAGACAGCTGAACGATATGTGTTCACGGTGGAATAAGAGAGGCCTCTCTTAAACAAACACGAAAGAAATAATGAGATATCAACTATAGAAGCACGAAGGGGATTAACTTTTCTTGCAGAGCAGCAGCGAACCCACTCATTACATGTACCTGCATACTGTTGTTGGGTACCATCTCTCCACGATGCGAGGATAAGATCAGCAGCTTTATTTGGAATTCCTTCCTGCGCCAGCTGTCTGCTGACACAAGACATATTCCTGCTACCTCACAAACCTCTGAAGAGGATGCTCACCCTCTGAGTTCAACAGTTGAAGAAGATCGTGATCTAGTGACAATCACAGTAAACACTGGTTTGGGTACAAACATTCATAACAAGCTTGGATACCAGGGTTGAGCCTGCCAAACCGGTTCTATTATTAACATAAGAGGACCTTTATCGTAACCCACTTTCTCGAGAACGCTGTTGATCAAGTAAAATGAAGGAAAATAGTATAGCTTAGTATGCCTTTAGAATAGCAAAATCATCTACCCTCCAAGCTATGTTTCCAGTACACACACCGTTGAGTTTGTGCATTTAATCTTGTCGCAACAGCTGTATTTCGGGATCGAGAAAGAACTTCTTTATCAGTTTGAGAAATATCTTGCGGTTTAGTCACCATTCTAGGTTGTCGTTGAAATTTCTTGACAGATTGCCTGCAGTTGAATTTTGGATACCTGGTAAGTGTTCGGCCGATATGCATATATGGTTTGTTAGGGCCCATCCCCAAATGTTTCTTGTAATTAAAGCAATTTGATGAGAGCGAGTTCCGCCCAGACGAATTATATAAGCGACAGCTATTGAGCTGTTCATCTGAATTCTTACATGTACTTCAGGTGTTGGAATCACCAAGGTCTGAAGGGCAAACCATGCCGCCATCAGTTACAAGATATTTATGTGCAGTATCCTTTCTTTTGCGGACCATAGTCCACTTGTCCTTGACGTGGAAGACAGACATATGTTCCTCATCCCTTGAGGGAAGCATCGGTTTGAAGCACTATAGTTTGTGTTGGAACAAAGATCTTTCGCTCGTTCCAATTGATGAGATTCAATCTCCATAAATGGAGCTCCTCTAGAGGGTCCAAAGATAAATTCATCCTTGCATTGTATAGTCCCTGTCGAATTCTTTCAGGGCACTGTTCATGTCTGCTTGTAAAAACCGTCAAAAAAATACTGCCGGCAGAATCGCCTAATGAGATGCTTGCATTAAGCCCACTACTTTTGAAACTTAGCAAATTGTCGGACACTTTAAACTTAGAAGCTCTTCTATACATAATTTAAAATCTTGTTGAAATTTACCTCTGGTAAGTGAATTGTCATTGCCCTTGGGTCCAAAATAAAACCGGGAAAACTCCACCTTAGTTTTCGGTGAGATGTTTTTTTTCATATTTACACTGAATCCCAGTGAGGAAAGAAGTTGAACTGCAAATTTCGTTAGATGACAACTTTATGTTGCTGACGAAGCCATCAAAATCAAATCGTCGATATAGATAGGCAACGTCTGCCTCTCCCGCCTTAAGCTACCACTGGGAGTCTACTGGTATAATGGTTTTAGCACCTTTGTAAAAACTCTTTGAGCACTTGTCAGCTCGATTGGAAGGGCTGTGAACTGAAAAGATTGTTTTTATTTCAAATGAAACGAAGATTTGCGGTGAGGAACATAAATTGGAATCGGAAAAATAGGTGTCCTTTAGGTCTATTGCTGCGAGGTAATCTCATTAATCTCACGGCATCTTGACGGTTTTCCATCTTGAAATGTTCGAAAATGATATTGTTTTAGAGGACGCAGATATATTAGTGGCCGTAAATCTCCCGTCTTTTTCGGGACCAAAAACAGGCGCGAAACAAACTGATTTCTGCAAGACTTTGCCAACTGAATCGCCCTTTATGTTAACAACTTGTTTATCTCTGCTTACATAATGTCCTCTTGGTGTATACTTGTCACCAATATAACTGGAGCAAGCTTTTGCCGAGAAAAACGAATAATTGCAGACGATACCTTTTTATTGTCTGCAAAATGAATGGATCTTCTCTAATCACTTTCCAATTCTTTACACACAGACTTACCTCCCAATTCCTGTTGGGCGGGATTTTTTGAAAAGTGTAATTTGAAAAAAAATACACGAGCCCTGTCAATTAGTGCAATTCAGTTCATCTAATGTAAAAGCATCATTAAATAGAAACTCATCATTATCAATCACAAATTCATTCTCTGCCTCCTCCTTGATGCAATGAAAATCACTATCATAATTAGCCGTTCTACTCACGGCAGCAAAACTATTAGCCAGCATTGTTGCTTTTTCATAATCCGTAACAGTAACCTGACATTCTTTATCAGTGAGACAATAATTGATTTTTATGATTTATTATTAGAAATACTTTTAACCGTATGCCAAACCCGACCAATTGATGTACGGGGATTAATATCGTCACAGAATTGTTGCCAACCTTTCCTTTTAGCTTCCCTAATATATAACTCTCCTGGGTTCAGCCCGTTTTTTAATACATATTCTATTACCTCTGCTGCCCATTATTGAAAATGCAGCATTCTGATTGGTCAGTTTACTGCCCATTATTCTGCAATAATGGGTCGCCAATGCATTTTCTTAATAAATGAAGCTGTTTTAGGTAATAGAATAGAAATAAAGGGTTTGCAGTGTCATTTATGGGCTCATAATGTATCCTCGGCCAGAAAACTTTCAAATAATGGGCTCGGCTGCGCCTCGCCCATTATTTAGTTTTTCTGACCTCGGACACATTATTCGCCCATAAATGACACTGCAAACCCTTTATTTCTTAAATAATAATCAGCAGGCAACATAGATATTTTAAGAAACATTCAAAACATGTTTGTTTTCCCTATCAGCTCTAATACAATCATCAGTCCACCGCGAAACAGGGGGTTTATTACCTCTGAGAAGCCTTAGTTTTTGGAACTGAATTATTTAGGGCCTCTGCAAGATTCTGAACAAAATCATAAATCTCATCCACCGGATTAGATTCATCAGAGGGGTTTTATTCTTGATTCATCATTCTTCTTCCCCTAATCTATCCCAATTTGTCCGCTTTTAAAAAACCATGAACACGTAATTACCTCTATTTAACCATTAATGTCACTTGTAATCTTATAATCACAGAAACAAGGTCACAATCCCAACCATCACCCCCGCCTCCCAAAACCAATATTCAGCCAGACCCCCAACCAAAAGATAATCAAGAAAAACAAACCGCTGTCTACTTTATGAAGACGCGCGAATGAATAAAACATCCAGTATTAAGACACACCAAACCAAGGCATCAACAACCTCTTCCAAAATTCTACCATTACTGCTTACTGGTCACTTAACCCTCCTGTGGTCGTTGGGAACTGTCTGGTTGAGCACTTCACAAGCTGGTTTTCCATTCCTGTCGGGTGTGTGCAATTGCTTTGTGTCTCTGCAAGTTTTTCTTCTTTGTTCATTCTACCATAAACCATACTGCCCCATTTTAAAGCGGCACTGGGCACATTTCACAAAATATGAAATTTCTTCATTATGCCTCTCAAATGATAGTCAAGGCCAGTGGAAGAACAGATATATTTTTAACACATAAAAATAACATACCACCCAAACGATAAGAACATTGATATGAGGATAAAGACAATCAGGTAAATTTATATAGGCCAATTTTTAAGTTTTCCATAACTTTAAAATCACAATGATTATATTACATGAATATTATTTACTCGTACTCACGGAATATTAAAACCACAAGGTTTAGACGTCAACGTGTACTAGCGTGGAAACATGCATACGGCAAGCGTGTTCTTGTGTTAAACGCCATTTTCGGTCGTCTGCTGATTTCGCTTCGCCGGGCGACTCCTATTACAAATCGTTCCGTTTACCCCTAAGAAGCTGATTTGGTCTTAATTATTTTCGGGTTAGGGCTTTTGTAAATAAAAAGCTTTACAACCATGCAAAAATATCGGTTTTTTTTTTTTAATTTGCCATTTTTTTCAATGTGCCAGTGGTCTCTTTAAGGCAAGGATTCCCCCCAACCATAACATACCTCCACTGCAAGAACCTCAATAGCTCTCAATATGACCCAACATCCAATATTTTCATCATTCAGATTTACGGACGACCAGCAATTCAAACTCCACCACCACTAACATCTTCCTAACCGTACAGCGTAACAGTCGGGGACAGGGGGCAGGTTCCACCTCCAGAGGGTCTTTGACCGGAAGAAAAAGCTTGAAACTCAGCTAAATCAGCCTTTTTTGCGTGCTCACCAGGAAATTTTCACCTCAAACAGGAAAATCTGCCTCAAAACACCTCAAACAGGAAAAAATTCTGCTCAAAAACGGGAATTTGCCCCCCTCTGAATAGACCCCTGTTACCATCTCTATTAAGCCGTACGATTGCTTCAGGGCTCCCGACAGACTGGTTACGTATGAGTTAGGATTGCTAAGTATGTTCTGAACAAATTAGAGTTTTTTAATTTTAATCACCATTAGCTACATTTAATTAAAATTTTTACAGTGTGAACGTTCATTTAGTAGTGGTGTTTGTTTGTTTTTTCTACAGCAATAACCTATGATAATGCGGTAACGACCTGTGGTGTGAAATGATAGATGTTGATTCAGATAATGGCAGCTGTTTTCGAGTCAACTCTCAGCACAGTTTTGTCGACCTACTGAGGCGGATTCGTTGCTGGGCAGGGGCGGAGGAAGCATGGATTAATTGGACACGTTAAAGAGACACTGGCACATTGCGCCTCAAGGATAGTTCAAAAATGCTATTGTGAATGGTTTAAAGCTTTTCTGAAATAGCCCTCACGTGAAATGATTAAGACCAAATCAGCGTACTTATGGGTTAAAAAGAAACGAATTTAGAATTTAAATGGACTCCGGCGACATTATTCAGCAAGACGGACGGAAATTGGCCCGTTTGACACAAGAAAACACACGCCTGAGTTGATTCCATATGGTTGCCCCTTGTTTGAAAGGTCTGTGACCTTTGTGGTTTAAGTATCAATGAGTACAGGTCTACGATATTCATGGCAATATATAGACACATTTGTTGACTAAAGTTAGGCCAAACTTAAAGTTAGCCTAAAAAATACAAATTACCTGGATATCTTAGCCTCTTATGTAAGGCCACTATATTTTGTGTGTATGTTATTTTTGTGTGTAAAATATATTCTATTCTTCCAATGGCCTAGACTATCATTTGCGATCAAAATGAAAAAACTCATATTTTGTGAATACCGCTTTATAGTGGAGGGGGGCTCGTAAAATTTGGTTGAAGTTCATGTAATATGTTGGCAACCACTCTATAAACGTATATACTACTGGGTATGGACGATTCAGAAAACCGATGTTGCCATTTTCCGTTTGCCTTTAGTGACCTTGACAAAAGGTCAAAGGTCAAAATGGTCATACATCGCCCAAAGCGGTATATCGAATTGGTACCAAAAGTGGCAAATTTCACCAAGGACACATTGTTATGATATTTTTTTTTTATTTGACCTTTCGTTTTCTTGTTATTTTCAAAAAAGACCTACTTAGAGGACAATAATATGCGTAAAATTGCCTTTATGCAGATCCCAGTCCTGTCCAGAGCAACAGTTAGGCCTGAAGTTTTGCACAATACATTCACTATAAAAACCTCTTTTGAATGTAGAATAAAACACGATACGTACACATCCACATTATTTCTTGCTATTAATATCCATGGGTAAGTAAAGTGTAAAACCAAAAAGAAAGAAATGGAAGGAATCGTCGTTATTACCGTGAATAACCACGATTTGCACTTCAGAGACAAAGGTATGTATACTAGTTATCAGAGTCTCCTCATCACATGTATGAGAGTTTTAATATTACATCCAGGAGACCCTGAATTCTGTCCTAAGCAGATCAAGTATAGAGTCAGCCTATACCTCCGTGGGGGTGGGGGGCCCACGTTTGGTAGGTAGGGCGTTTTTGCCTCCGAGAGTCTGGAAGTAGGACCCATATAGCTATATATATCTGTTGCAAAAAAACGGACTCGTAGATATTACCCAAAATTTTAACCCAAATTTTTACCTTTTTCCTAAAAATGTTTACCTGTTGAAGCATATTTGGACAATTTTGACTTCAGATATGAGGGAGATTCGACTCATTTTTCACTCCTAAATTTTAGGAAAAATTTGGCTTCTAATTGAGGAAAAAATTGACTAATTCGCAAAACAAAATTTGAGGAAAAATTTGAACAAAACGAACCATGGCATACTAAAATTGTGCATGGAAAAAGGGGGGGGGGTCTATTGAGATAAAAATGAGATTGATTTGCGTAGTAAGTCCCCGTAAACCCCACCTGTTTTCATTTTTTCTGGTCTTATGTAGGAGAGTGTATGCAAATAAACTAGCCAAGAGACTAAACCACTTTGGATGCCATACTGGAGGACACACTCCACGATTATCATGTGTTATAATGGTTCATCACCCCATAATAGCATTACATTATCCTGGGATAATCCTCTGTCACAGACCTCTTGGATCGAGAAAACTGCATTGGTGGGTTCATTCGTACATGTATGACGTTGTATTCACTTAGGCTTCTCTACGTATTATTCTAGCACATCTATATGCCTGGAAAATTTTCATATTTTGTGTCTAGGATTGTGCATGTTTGATTTTAGCTGGAAGATGCCATTTTAAAGATCAGAAAAGTCTTTTGATGCCAAAAAAAGACCAAGACGGGGGAACCAATTTAAAACTCCTGCAGTGCAGTATTGCAATAGTCAAAAGTGATGATCTACCTAATTCAAATCATACACTAAGCTTTTGAGTTTTATTCATGAATATGGCATTGGCTGATTATCTTGAGATCATGCGTCGCGCGTACACCCCCGCACAAACACACACACGCACACACAAATCCCCCCCACAAAGGTTGCAAAAAGGTCGACGTTTGTGTTGATTTTGTCCATTTAAAAATGGTCAAAGTGTAGAGAAATTTGACAAGAAGTCCACATTTTAGTGATGAGATCGCTTCAAAAGAAAGGACTTTTTAGGGGGTTAGTCTGCTTTACCAAAATAGTCCACATGTTCAAAGTCCCGCCCCCCCCAAACAAAGAGTTCCAAAAACCGCGTTATACGTATGTTAAACAAGTACAAGTAATTGATAGGTATTATAAAAGCACCCCTAAACAAGTTATGATAAGTGTAAAACCTTACCGTTAATAAAGTAATGGCAAATTGACCCTAAGCAAGTAGAAATTGTTTATTTGTATACTGAATAGCTCATTTACACAGAATCAGCCGAATACAATACAAACTCGAAATTTCCAAACCGTAACCTACATGTACGTCAAGTGTTGAAAGTACACCCCCTTTTCAGATGTCAAGGTTTTGATTACCCTTTCACGTTAAGTATGTTGTATCGTGCACAACTTGAAAAATACCCCTTGTACGTGTTTTCTTGGTCGTGCATGATATTCCCCTTTATCAATGACCAATGCACCCCGGCTCTGGATGGAAGGAATAATTAAAAACATCATGTGCACATTAAGGACTGGAGACTGAAACGATAACTAGTATACTAAAACTTTTGTCTCTGTAGTTCGATTCCCGTGGTTGGTTTGACGGTTATAACAACAATTCGTCCATGGATTTGGTATTATGGACTACATCAACCATTTGCTCTTGCACTTTTCATAAAAACAACTGGTAGTTTACTTAGCCAGGTTATAATGGGGGTGTGTAGGGTTCACTATACATGTGCAAAAAAACATGAGGCCTAACTCTTGCGTTGGACAGGACTGGAGTCTGCATATAACGGCCAAATATTGCAGTGTCCCTATGAGCTTTATTTTGATATAACAAGACAACAAAAAAGCTCAAAGTAACAAAATAAATATCATATACAACATTCCTTATAAATTGCCACATTTGGTACCAAGGTCGATATACTTTGGAAGACGATGTATGTCCGCTTTGACCTTTGACCTCTTGTCAGGGTCACTAAAAGGTCAACGGAAAAAAAAAAAAAAAATGGACAACATCGTTTTCTGAATAGTCCGACCCAGTAGAGATACATTTATAGTGGTTGCCAACAATTAACATTGTGACTTATAAAATCACTCTCTGGAGGACATAGTGCCCCTCCACTTTAATGAAATACCAAACAATAGCGTTTGATAATTTAACAATTAACAGATTGAATCCGACATCGACAGTGTAGCTACTTCGACTAAGTATGACATCTTTAACATTTAGTATCGCGTTTCTCACATTTACGTTTTCCACTCTAACTATCGATATACCTACATTGGCAGATTTATAGCAAGTGCTTACAACGGGCGAGGTGACGGCTATACATTCTCGAAAAAAGACCGTAACGTTTGCCATAATCGAAAATCGCTGGTTGATAACACAACCGAATTCATCACATTCAAAGAGGTTTGGTCAGATATTGGTGAGTATTGAGTAGGCGCTATGGATTTGAAAGCCGTCAAGCTATTCGCGAGACCCTGGGCTAAAAATTACGACAATTGTGTTTCAGGCCCGTCGCCATGGGGGTGTGGGGTGGGTGGGGGTGTTGGAAACCCCCCCCCCCCATGCTATCCCCTCAAAAAGAAATAAATCAAAAATTGGGAAGAAGAGAGAGAGGTAAAAGAGGAAAGAGAAAAGAAATAGGGAAAGAGAAGAAAAGAAAGAGATAAGGGGAATTTAAGAATGAAACAAAAGTAGAACGACATCGAACGCATGATATTGAATCCAGCCTTACATAAATCCCAAATACCCCAATATTTGGCTTCCCACTCAGCAATTAGTTTGATCCAAGCCTAACCAACGGTAACTCATGAATTGAGTTAGATGTGCCGAACAGTACCTTTGATCAAACTTGTGTAAAATAAAATTTGAGAAACACGAGGGGAGCCATGTGCCATTCCCCAAGTTTGGTCTACCATTCTAAGGGGAATTTTCAGTCGGGGAGCTGAGTGGTCAAGAAAACAATTTGGTAGAGATCGATTTCCTAGCCCCCACACAATAAACTATATAGGTCTACTGGCTGTCATTTGAATTAATACTATACTTACCTTTCAAAAATACTTTCTTAATAGCTAAAATCCAAGATCTTTTCCAGGGGCTCCACCCCCTGGACTCCGGCAGGGGCTCTGTCATGCCCCGCAGTCGTTGCATAAAAGACATTGGCGCTAGCTTTAAATAATGTGTATAGTTTCCCATTCGGTACAAGCTGATACTGCCCATTTGATCCCGGGGGGGCCACTTGTATTCAAAGGTGGATATTATGCTTGAACAGAAACGTTAAAAAGGGTCTTTTTTCCAACCTGCGATGTTACGCGCGTCCATCGTTTAGGGTGTCAAAAACAAGCAAAATATTGAAAAAGGGTATGGTTTTTTCTCTTAACCCTGAATTTTCATGTCATATCTCATTAAGCAGGTCTCAAAATTCCAAAATATTGTAAAATCAGAACTTGGGAAGAAAGCAAAGCAAGGTAATACAGGGTATATTAACGATTCCATTGCACTGGTACTTGTTGAGGGTATCATAACAGATAAAATACTTGATTAGGGTATGTTTTACTTGTTTTTTAAGTCGGTGAAAATACGTGTTTAGGGGTGGGCATTTTGAAAGTCGCATGTTCCGCAGTCATATCCGATCCACCTTGAATACAAGCGCCCCCCCCCCCTCAGGTCCATGATCAATGTATCGTGAGCAAGTTAGAAACCAGTCTTTCTTTGAATTGGTTTACCAGTTTACCCCTCAAAAAGTGTAATCTTGAAGGTTATGATAGCTGAAATCCAAGAGCTCGGGGGCCTTCGCCCCTGGAACCCACCAGAGGCTCCGCTTCCTGCACCACACCAAATAAAGACATTGGCGCTCGCATATGCAATTCTCTTCGGCAGTACAAGCTTATACAATGTACATACTGCCCGTCTCAGTGACAAAGTTAAAACCAGTCCTTTACTCGGGTCTTTACTTTGAATGGTTGCTTAGTTTACCCTCAAACAGTGTCATTGTTTGAAGGTTCTGATACTTGAATCCAAGAGCTTCGGGGGCTCCGCCCCTGGACCCCCTGCAGGGGCTCTGCCCCTGCACCCCGCCAAGGGCCCTACATCGGGCCCCTGTACCCACCAGTTTTGCATGGCTTTTCCGGTTTGGCGCCCGTTTGGTTCAAGGCACTTGCGTGTTTCAGTTCAAACGGTTAAACAAAGTATGGTCTGTAGAACAGCTACTTAACGGTCCCTTAAGTGGGCCCGAACCGTGCGCTGTTAAGTTTTATGTTTTATATTCGCTCACTACGCTTCCACGGACTCGTACTGCAGCGGGGATAACCTTTCTTCCTTTACATACACACACCCCCTGACAAAATGTCCTAGCGACGGCCCTATTTGTGTTTTTTATGGTTGGCGAAAAAATGTTTGCCCATATTCCCCCCAGAACACAACGTTTAATTGAAAGGTTCCGTAAATCAAATGTACCAACGTAACAGCCCATCTATTGCAAGAAATGAACAGAAAGAAAGTGAATTTACAAAACGGTTTTGAGGAGGCAAGATAAATTTATATTGCTCCCAATAATTTATGTGCCACATGACATACCAAGAAAGCTAGAAGACGCGTATAAGTGGCACTACAAAATACAAATGCAAATGGGTTTCTTCAGACTGGATGGATAGCATTGTTCGAATTGGTGCACTTGAAGATTACTTACTGATATCATATGATGTAACAAGCCTATGATAATTGGATCTATATCACGTTATCGGAAGGGTACTGCCCAATGGACAATGGCAGGAGTTGAACTACACCCCTAGGTACTATCCTTCTTTTCCCTTCCGCTCTGCAGGATTTGTAGTATCGAAAACCAATCGCCCGATATATTGCTGATCACTAAGACTCGATTGTTTGAATACCAAGGTGAAGATGTTTCAATCGGAATCTTGGAATGGACGAATCACCATTAGTTATTACATGGATTCACCTAAATTATGACGGATAATGGTAAATTGTAAGAATCTGAGCAGTTTGGTGATTGTCATGTTCCAGCTCAGCATGCACCGATTCTTCTGCGACCATCAAGATACGGTATTCGTGATTCAATAAGGTTAAATATCTTCCTGTGGTCGGTCTGGCAATCACCTGTTCAGTATGCTTCAGCAATATGGTAATTGCAAAAATAAACGTTCAGTCTTTGTGTGGTACAACTGCTGCGTTGGAGGAAATATTTGTCGGACCATTTGCCACCACTGGCCCAAATATCTTCTTTAGTCCTCTATATGAAAAAGGTTAAGGCCATATTTGATAGGTCGAGATGTTGGAATCCATAGGAAAAGATATTCATCCCTCAATGTAATGACAATCGTACCATACTTTGATGCATTAAATGCCAGAAATCAAACGATTTTTCATTTTTCGGGGCCAAATATCATTCAAAAACGTGACGAATGGCTTTCACAATACGATTTGCAAAACCAAACACGGTGTAGGAATCCACATTGCGGTTTCGGAGATCATTCACGGCTGAACTATTTAAATCTACCTTCTGAAAAATGGTATCGTACAATTATGAACCCATTCAATGATTCCAATGTTGTTTTTTATTGTATGTACGGATGAATCCACGTCGTTTTCAACAAATGTTGCCTTTCCAACGTGAAAATATGTTAATTTTCCCTAGGCAAATCATGCAGCTGTTCGACATGGCACTATTAACAGCTTGTCAACACATTATTTTCTCGTTGCACATTTGGGTGGTGGGCAGCATATTTATCTCAAAGCAAGAGATACAAAAAATATTATCAAGTGAATTTAATATGAATATGCAATATAACCGAGGAAAGTGCTTCAAAATTGATTATTATCCTCCCAAATGGATCAAGACAGTATACTTTTTAACCCAGGGCTCTGATCAAAGTCAAATTAAACACTGCAAAATCAATATGTCACTTGTCCCTGCAAAAAGACCAGATGATCATTTGGCACTGTGTACATTTAATGGTTTTTGAAAAATCTGAAGTCTACTTTTTTAACTGCAAATGTGGAGATTGTGCTTGACTTCATTGTGATTCAAATTGTGGATTGAATGAAAATCGAATGACGATTCAATGTTATGCAATAGTTACTTCTTGTTACCAAAAGTTTAAACTTTTAACAAATTTACCATCCAATCGCTTTAAACTTCATTAGAGTAATCAGCATATAACAAGATTTACAATCAATTACAAGATAACAGATATGTTCAACAACAATTTTTAGAACATAAAAATCTGGATTATCTTTGTTGTTATTGTTGTTGTGCTGTTTGTTTTCCTTTTTAGAACAACTTTTAATATGAATGTTGGCAATCGTGATAAGTATTTACAAACTAATTTAGCGTAATGGCTCAAGTCATTCACGAGTAAGTTTCAATTTTGGGTATCTAGATTTAATCTGATAGGAGAATCCGTGCGGATCTTTTATACATCATAATCGTGTAAAAAATTTTAAAGACCTAACACTACTCTCATGTGACTCCATGATAACTTCGTAACTTACATCTTATCCATTTATCACCGAGTCACAGATCTCTCGTGAAGAATTCCTTCAAAAAATAATCTGCACTTGTTGATTTGTTTCCTGATAATAACCCAACCCGAAGACCCTGTGGACATCTTTTTCATTTTCTTAGAGCGGAACGACTTAGCAGAAATGTATGTACACCATGTACACTGTAAAAAGTTTTCATAAAAAACGTCGTTTTTTAACTGGCAGCTGGCCACAACATTTGAAATGATGGGGGGTTTTTTACAATAATTTGCACGTTTCGGGTCCCGTTGACAGTTAAAAACGACGGGTTTTTACAGTTACTTGCACGTTTTAGTCTCGGCTGACATAAAAAAAAACTTTTTTTTTTAGAAGCTTTTTTTACTAACCGTGTAGCCTTTTAAATGCTTGTTGCATCTAATCGCGAATCAATTTTCACGATCATTTTGAAGCCATATATTTCCTTTAACAAATGTCGGTTTGGCATACATAGAACACCGAATCCGCGATGAGTACACGTGGTTAATCGTGTGTTTTTCCCGTAGTGTGTTTGTTGCTTCCAGCGTGTGCTTATCAAGAGGGGTCACGAAGAACTGTAGGTTTCGGTTCCAGTAGAGAGTCTAAGCTGCAACCTAGTAATGCCCTCCTAGATCAATGATGTGGCCAACATTTTATATCGTAAATGTAATCTTGTTGATGGAATTTTCCTGGACTTCAGCTAAGCATTTGATAAAGTAGATCACAATATTTTTTAGTATCAAAACGTTATTCTATGGGTATTCAAAACTTCCTCTATATGCGAAAGCTACGGGTTGTATTCAATTGTGCCTGTTCTCAGTTTCTCAGTGGTGTTCTATAACTTCTGGTGTGAATCAAGGCTCTGTTCTCGTCCCATTTTCATACTTTTTGTCAATGACTTCAATGATGTTGTTTCTTCTCCTTTCAGTTTGCAGATGATCACACCATACGTCGACCTATTTTCAGTGAAAGGGATCATGATGCTCTTCAAAATGATATTCACATCTTCAACTGGACTATTCTCAATAAATTGCCCCTGAATCCTAAATGTTCTGTCATGCATATGACTAGATCAAAATTTCCTGCACTTATATCATGGGTGTTAGTGAGCTTTCTGAGCTTAAGGAATTCAAGCTTCTTGGTATCACTTTCACTTCAGTAAGAATCTTTCTTTTGACTATCACATTGATACAAATTCTAGACATGTTTCGAAACTTTCTGGTTTCATCATCAGATGCACAAGTACCATGCCCTCTTACGCATTTCCTAACCTATATAAAGCTCTCATCTTGCCGCACATTACCTATTGTGCTGGTATTTCTGGTATTTGGTCTCCTCATCAACAGATCAAAGGAATCACTTGGATAGACTTGAAAAAGTGCAGCAGAAAATTACAGGCACCTCGTTTTTCAAGCAATCTCCAAATGCTGATGTTCGTTCACCCTAGGCCTGTTACGATAGACTTCTTGACTTGAATTAAGTTCAACTTGAGGATATACGTTCAAGAGTCAGAGACTTGTCCTCAGGGGCGTAACCAGACCTGAGCCTCCGGAGGGGCAAGGCTCAAGAAGTTTCCCGAGTTTTCATTTGCCAATTTTTGCCAATGGGTAGACCCATATTTTTTTCCAGTCGGTTCACAATTCTGAAGAACGGGGGGGGGGGTGAAACAGGGCAACCTCTCTTGCATCTTTCTTTTTCTCTTCTTCCCTCTTTCCCTCTTCTTTTCCCCTTTCTTCTTCTCTTTCCCTCTTTTTCTTTCTCTTTCCCTCTTTTTCTTTCTTTTCCCCTTTCTTCTTCTCTTTCCCTCTTTTTCTTTCTTTTCCCCTTTCTTCTTCTCTTTCCCTCTTTCCTTCTCCCTTTTTTCCTTTACATTTTTGGGCTCCCCTTCCCGATTTTTTTGGTGCCCGGGTGCCCCCCGGCCCCCACTGGTTACGCCACTGCTTGTCCTGGTCTTTTAAATTTTTAAATAGTTTGACATCAGCTTCTTTTCATTCTTTGTTGCAAAAAAGCAAATTGGATAGTAGTAGGCTCTTGCACCAATCAGCAAGGACTTCTATCTTCAATTCAATGTTTGTTTCGCTGCCACGTCTTTGGGATGAAATACCTTCTGACTTACACATTGCCAGTATCGCTACTTTTTAAAGCGGGTTGTAAATCTTACTCTCTAAATTTGCTTAATTGATGTTTTTTTATTTATTTATTCCAGCATGTTTGTTTCTCCCTTACTGGTGTTGGGAGAGCCTTTATATATTTTGGTAGCCATTTTAATAATGGCATGGTTGTGATTTCACTTTCTCTAAGGTTATTCGGTACTCTGCAAGCACTTGCTCATTTCTATTTGTTCACCTAATTTTAATTTGGTTTGTTCTCATTTGTATTTGTTCATGTTTAATTTATGTATCCTAATTGGATAGGAGATCACTTTTGTGTTCGGGCATTTATGGCCCATTATTTATCCGGAGTTACTTGCTTTTGCATTGTGTTTCTCATTTTTTATTGTATTTTATTGTTTGTTTCATTATTCATCGCATATGCCAGCTTTTGAAATTTGCAAGTAATTCGAATAAATATTATTATTATATTACTATTATAGGTTTTCCCGTTTAATTTAACACTATTTGCATTATATTTCATATCTGGGTAAGTTATAATTCGTCTTAAAAATTGGGTTGTGCATATCGTGAAATAATTTCGTCAATAAACATTGTATTTCAGAGTATGATCACTGCATTTCATATATTGGTCATTAAATTTCGTCCTTGGATCGACGGCACTTGAACAAATACAATTCGTCTTTATTTATTACTTTTCATACTTTTATCAATGCAATTCGTCTCACAGGTATTCCACAAATACAGTGTAGACCTATCTTCCGTGTTGCATAGCGCCAGACAACAATTTGATGGATAGGTAATTGGATGAAAGTCTAACATCATTTGAATCAAACATAACCTAAGCAATTACAGTATACATAGTGAATAAAAAAAATTATGCATGAAGAAACACAAAATTTAACCCTGACCTGTTTACTCAACTGTGACGCACGCAGTTGATGTTTTCATGATCTACATATTTTCGGCTTTCTATGCTGAAAAATGAAGGAATTTGTTGAAGAAATGAGGTAGATATAAACGATTTTCGCGGCTGATACATTTTAAACCCCATCCAATGGGATTTACACAGTTAAGCTGGGTTTTCAGTTCCATTACTTTGTCTGAATATGATGATAGAAAAATAGATCCGCCACGAAAATCTTTCGTATCTACCTCATTTTTTCACCAAATTCCTTCATTTTTCAGCATAGAAAGTCGACAATATGTAGATTAGGAAAATATCAACTGTGTCATAGTTGAGTAAACAGGTTAGGGTCAAATTTTGTGTTTTTTCATGCACAATTTTTTTTTATTCACTCTGTATATAAACAGAGCAGTTTGAAAGACCTTTGCTGTCAAGTTTCTAGATTTTATGCATGGTATAACCATCGGGACAGGACAGCCCACAAATAAGTGAAAACGTTGTCCAAAGTCACTTACAGTTACATTTATTTAATGCCAATATTTTGATCAAGAAATGTATAGGTTTTCCCGTTTGATTTAAAACTATTTTTGTTATATTTCATATGTGGTTAAGTTAGATTTCGTCTATAACATTGGTAAATGTCTGTTTGTAAACTTAATTTATTCTTTGGTCAATTATATTCATATTTGGATCAATGCTATTCATACCATGCTCATTTTATTTCGTCCAAATATACGTAAATTTCGTCTAATCACGTGGTTAGCAACATAATATCTAAACTTATTTCGTCTTTGACCAAATGATTTCATATTTGTTTTATTTGATTTCGGCTTGAATCATGCATGCATGTGTATACACATTGGACTATACTTAATTATGTCTATTTCCTCTTTTTGCTCGTCCTTTCTTTCATTTTTCATCATTTTACATCTTTATTTTCTCTTTGTTTATGACTTTCTTACTTATGTTTTCTTTTTTACATTTCTTGATCATGAAATTGACATTATAAATGTAACTGAAAGTGACAAAGTTTTCACTTAATTTTGGGCTGTCCCGATGGTTAAATCATGCACAAAATCTAGAAACTTGAGAGCAAAATGTTTTTCAAAGTGCTCTGTTTATATATATTGTTATTGCTTAGGCCATGATTGATCCAAATGATGTTAGACTTTCATCCAATTACATATCCATCAATTTGTTGTCTGGCGCTATGTAACACGGAAGATAGGTCTACACTGTATTTGTGTAATACTGTGGAACGAATTGCATTGATAAAAGTATGAAAAATAATGAACAAAGACGAATTATATTTGTGCAAGTGCCGTCGATCGACCCAACATGTGAGACGAACTCTATGTTCCAAGGATGAAACTTAATGACGAATTTATGAAATGCAGTGGTCATACTCTGAAATACAATGTTTATTGACGAAATTTATTTCACGAGATGCACAATCCAATTTTCTAAAAGGACGAATTATAACTTAACCAGATATGAAATATAATGCAAATAGTGTTAAATTAAACGGGAAATCCTATTGAAAAAAAGAAAATATATAAGTAAGAATGTCATAAACAAAGAGAAAAAAGATGTAAAATGATGTAAAACGAAAGAAAGGGCGACGGAAAAGAGGAAATATACATATAAAGTATAGTCCTATATCTATACACATCGCACATGCATGCATGATTAAAGACGAAATTAAATAAAACAAATATGAAATTATTTGGTCAAAGACGAAATAAATTTAGACATTATGTTACTAACCACATGATAAGACGAAATTCAAGTATATTAAGACGAAATAAAATGAGCATGGTATGAAAAGCATTGATCAAAATATTAATGTAATTGACCAATGACTAAATTAAGTTTACAAACAGACATTTACCAATTTACAGACGAAATCTAACTTAACCACATGTGAAATATAACAAAAATAGTTTTAAATCGTTTGTGTGTGTGCGCGTTGTGTGTGTGCGTGTGTGTTGTGTGTGTAACCACAAATATCCCCACAATGTAGCTGTTGTCGGTGTGTGTGTGTGTGTGTGTGTGGACGTGTGTGTATGTGTGTGTGCGCGCGCGAGTGTGCTTGTGTGTGTGTGCGCGCGCGCGAGTGTGTGTGTGGGTGTGTGCGCGCGCTGTGTGTGTGCTTGTGTGTGTGTGTGTGTGTGTGTCAAAAACAATACAATTCCTCTGCCAAGCTTTCGACACCTACACGAATTGTGGCCTATACCAATAAAGTATTTTCTCCGTGTGACTGTCAGGCGCGCTGATCCTTTAATATATGATTTGTAGATATTGAAACACCCTGTATATTATATTGTGAGCAAATTGTCGGAAAATGCCCGTTACACAATGATGAATATGCCTTATGTATGCGAGGTCGCGGCCTAGTTGCGGATGTGGTGTACCGTGTTTGGTATTGGCAATACAGTTGAACGACCATTTACACATTGTTCTGTCATTGATACGGTGATTAACACCATGCAGAAGGTGAGTACCTTATTAACTTATCGTCTTTTCCCAAACACTTCAGCTAACCAAATAATAGAGCAAAAATCTAACCCGTTCCACGTAGGCCTCCAAAGTTTAAAAACTTCTGTAATGTAGGTTTCCTTGCAACTTTAAGTTCATATAATTTCGTCAAGATTAATTTAATTTCGTCGTATGGCTCATCATCTGAATGTACAAATTAATTTCGTCTTTGGTCATTTAATTTCACATTTAGCTCAGTATATTCAGTTCGTCTTTGGTCATTTAATTTCACATTTAGCTCAGTATATTTCGTCGCGTGTGATGTATGTATAGGCCATGACTAAAATCTAGGCCTGTAAACAGCATTTTTTATCATAGATTTCTGTCTTTTACTTTGTTTATAAAAACCAAGCACAACGAATACAGAACAAGATTAAGAAAATAAAAAAGGAATAAAAGTAAAGATATAAACAATAAAGAAAGAAAAATGAGTCGAAGGAAAGAAAGACAGATATATACGTAGACTATGGTAACTTTTGCTGATGTTATAGGCCTAACTCTAACCTATGGACTATACATACACCACACGAGACGAATATACTGAGCTCAATGTGAAATTACATGACCAAAGACGAAATTGCTTTGTACATTCAGATGATGCGCCATGGATACGACGAAATTAAATTGATTTGGACGAAAATATATGAAAAGAAAGTTAATTTTATTGATCAAATGTTGAATATAATTGACCAAAGACGAAATTGTTTTAAGCAAACGCGCATTTCAGTTTTCTTGGGACGAAAAACAAGTTAACGAAATGTGAAATTTAATGAAAAATGTTGTAAACTTACTAGGAAAACGAATAAAACCAGCAGGTAAAATCACGTAAATGGATCGAATCATTACTACACTATAAAAACAGATTAGTCGACGAATAGCTCACTAGAATTGTTTGTCAAATTTTTGACACAATTTGGATAAGTTGAATCAAAATTTGATACCGAAATTAGTTAAAAGTGACAAATATTGTGGGCTTCCCGCTGACATATATTTCGTATCAAAATGACTAACTTGTTTTACGTGTGTACGCATTTTTATTCGATCAAAATTTTATAATACAGTTGAGCGAATTTAAAAAGACTCTTTAACTCTGTTTAGAAGTGTTTAATCTCTAAACATTTCAAATATCTAAACACCAACTGTTTAATTTCTAAACACCAATGTTTAATTTCTAAACACCATGTGTTTAATTTCTAAACACAAAGTGTTTAATTGCTAAACATTTACCCTCTAAACACCACATAGCCTTCACTTTCTAAACACTGTTTTTACAGTGCAAGGATGCTGACATTACTGCCAGCATTTATCAAACTTGAAAAGCATACAGTCATCAGCTTGCAGACCATTGCTATTGTATATGTACTAATTCCGGCTAATTCACCTTTCACTTGTCAGATCAATATCTTAATACAAGCCTGAAGTACAATGTCTGAATCCCGGTCTGAATGCTTTTGAATTGTGTCACAAAACATGCTAGATACACTGTAAATTCTGGCAGGGATGTCAACACATTGATTTTCCGTGACAGGAATTGCCACCGACTGCCACCACCTCTTGCTGTTTTACTGTTTTTTACGGAATGTAAACACCCAAATTGTTTTCAAATTTGTGGAAGTGATTTCAGTAAGGGTCTATTTCATTATGTCTGGATATTTTTATGCCATTGTGGCCCTTTAAACATGTTAAATGTATTTAGGGATTCATAGACCAGTTGCCAATATCAAATTCATTGCCAAATTGATTGAGAAGGCAACATCACGTCAGGTAATACAGCATGTTAGTCTCATGTTGGCGATCATGATCTGGGTGAACCATTGCAATATGCATACAAATCTCATCATTCCACTGAGACAGCCCTTCTCCAGGTTAGAAATTACATCTGTCAAGCCTTGGATGCTAATAAGGCTGTCTTGCTTGTATTTCTTGACTTGAGTGCTGCCTTCGATACTATAATCAGATAATTGACCATGATATTTTGATTAAAAGGCTTGAAATCAGTCTTGGTATCACATACACTATACTCTTGCCTGGTTTAGATCATATCCAACTGACAGAAGTACCCGAGTGATGGTTAACCATGCATAAAATGTCCAAGCAGCATACTTTCAAATACCCTGTTCCTCAGGGCTCCATTGTAGGCCTGTAAGGTTTCATAATGTATACTCATCCACTCTGGACATTATTAGGAATCATGATGTTAACTTTCACTCGTATGCTGATGATACTTAGCCTTTCTGTGAGTTTAATCCAAAGATTCCAGGTGATTATGCTGATGATACTTAGCCTTTCTGTGAGTTTAATCCAAATATTCCAGGTGATTGTGAGCATGCTCTTCAAAAACATTCAAGCTGTTTATCTGACATAAACACCTGGATGTAAATAACATGCTGGAAATGATTTCAGATAAGACAGAATTTATTGTCTTTGCCACCCTCTTTTTTTAAATCTGCACCCAATACAGTTAGATCTGGGTGACACCTCTGTTCCTGCACCTGTGTGTGTAAAGAACCTTGATGGGGTTATGTTTGATTCCACTATGAGTATGTCCAATCAGATTGGAGCTATCTGTAAGAGTGTAAATTACCATATATTCGTATTTTATGGCGTATTCATAGGTTTATCACATTAGATACTTGCAACCATGCTGTACGATCTTTGGTCTTGTCCTACATTGACTATGCCAACTCATTACTATATGGCGCCAATGAAATAGATCTCAAAAGGCTCCAGCGCTTGCAAAATAAAGCTTTATTGTTCGCATGTTGTCTTGACCAGAATAGTCACAACTTTTGATCACTCTTCATTGGTTGCCTAGCTGTTAAGGAACGTATCAGATACAAAATCATTCTTTATGTGTATAAGTCTCATCACGGACAGGATCCATCATACCTTACTGATGGTCAAAATTTCAATAATGTGTTGGATAGTAATTCAAAGTTGCATCTGTTGTCGCAAACTTATTTACAATTTGACCTCCGATGACATTTCACCTTGGTATGCGACCTTTAACCTCATTATCATAATTATGAAAGTTTTGACGTTGCATTTATAACACCAGTTTGGCTGCATTTGGACTCAAATGACCTTTGACCTTGGTATGTGACCTTTGACCTCGTTGGCATATGAGGTTTTCCATGTTGTATTATTACCTAAGATTGGTGGCAATTGTACTTTAACTTCCAAAAGGAGTTCTATTTTCCAAACTAAACCCTAATCCTAAAACCAGATTGGGATAAAGTTGTCCATTCTTCGGGGGGATTGCGTGAGCTCGAGTAGATAGGCTCCTGCAGGAGTTCCCAAGATTTACTCAATATTACCTGTCATTTCCTGCTTCTTAACTGTTCCCACCTTACATGCCTTAAAACCCTATACCAAACCCCTTCCCGGACCACGGACTCCAGGGGCCCCTTGTTATGTGATCCAGTGTCACCGGGTTTGGTAACGAGTTGTTATTTTTCTGGGGATAATGGAAGGCGGACGACTATCAGAGAGGGTATAAATCATGAATCCCGTGCAATTTTTGTCCAACAAGTGGCATATTTTCTTTTTTACAGTGACGACACCCCCATGTGGTACCGCCACTGCAATGTGAGAATTTGTGTCCCTCTCTATTAGCTCTTTCTATATTCTAAGACAATCATTTTACTTTTACATCCACATCATTTTTTTCGCTTTTAGATTTTGAGCTTGGAGTCCTGAGATGCTAAGCAGAATGAATCTCTGTATCATCTTCATCGCTGTTGTATTAGCTATCGCAGCGACTTTGATTCCCTGTTCTACGGCTGCTGTAGATACTGCTCAAGAGCCACTCAATCCCGAGGACAAAGAAGAAGAAAGCGTCCAGCAACCTCCGGACGAAATACCAAAAGAAGTGATCCCAGAAGTAGTGCAGCCTCAAATAATAACCCCATCGCCGCCAGTTTCAGAACCGGATCCGTCAGATCCAAATCAATGTAACGATTTTGGAGGAACGCGCATTCCTATCTTACTCGGAATGCCGGGCCCGCCGGGCCCTCACGGGCCCCAAGGAATTCCCGGTGTTCAGGGCCCCGCAGGAATGCCCGGTAACCATGGAAACAACGGAATCAATGGAGAACCTGGTTTTCCCGGGGTCAAAGGTCAAAAGGGGTCAAAAGGAGAGCCAGGAATTCCTGGTCTTCACGGTAAGTTTTAAATGCGGACAAATGTTGCAATGCAAATACTTTTTAAAGCTTTTTTCAAGCTTTATGCTTTCAGATGGAGGCTAAAGGTCATACTAGCAGCTATGTTAGCATGGAGGCCTTGGGATCAAAGTAGGCCTACTCTATCACCACAGAGGACTGCCAAATTGTGTGAGCACGTTTTTCTATGGAGCATGAACTGCGCAGAACAGCGCCACTGAGATGAGATAGCGATTTATTCCGTATTCAGATACGTGTTCACACAATTTGGCACTCAACGACCCTCCTATACTAGATTCTCGCCAAAGAGAAAGTTTATACTGGGATGATCGCGGGTGACAGACAACAGTCGATCAACTGGTAATTTCAGCTCGTTTCAGAGCCACCTTAACTCTATTTTAGCAGATAGGTGAGGCCTGCTTGTTCTCTGTTGACCAGAGGGCAGTTTTCAGTGAAAGGCTCTTTTTAGAGCCACCTGATATAGGCGAAGTCTGTTTGCTGTTTGTTCTGTCTTCAGAAGGGCTCTTTTCAGAGGCACCAATAGGCAAGTGATGGCCTAAATGTCTTCCACTACTCCTAACGAAAGCTTGACAGTTTCTCAAAATATGTCCGATGGTGGACCGGTTCGAATTATTTCAATTGTAAATTAACTACATCCCGGGAGATGTAGTTTTAGTCCGACTTCCGGTTTAATTGCCATGATATTGATATAGGCCTATAATCTTTGATAGCGGACTGACTTTCACAAATGGCTCTTCTGTACGGTACAGGAGGCAAAAATCGACTACTTATATTTAATTCAGATTGCCGAAATCACAGGTGATGATTATGTATATAGAAATTTATAAAATTTAAAATTATACACTTAAAACAAATACATTAAAAATTGCATCCTTCTACTAGCGCCAAATAACATCAGAAAATGGCACAACGCATCAGCCTCTGATGCTCGATCAGCCTCTGGCCATCCCAGGCCAAAAGTTCACTTTTGCAGGAATCTACGGATTCTATGGAAATGTCGCTGTAGCATTGATCAGCAAAAAGGGGAGGGAGGGCCCGAAGGCTCCGCTGCGTCCGACGGACTGCATATCATTTCCTTTTTAAAATCGACTGAAATCGTCATGTGAGTGCAAGAAGGCCGTAAGTGCAATATCTGTCATGTGATACATCTATGTGCTGTCTGGGACTCTGTGAAATGGTTCTTCAGGTGACTGTTTCAAGAGCCACTGAACAAAGACGGCATTTAATAGGAAGTTAATGGGAATTTCTGACCAATTGCAGCTATTGCACTTACGACCTTCTTGCATTCACCTAACAAACTGTTTTATTGCCAGTTCTGTACTTTTTGTAGGCCGCCAGCTATTAGACAGGTACATCCCAGGTCATAACTAATCTACTTTCCTGCCACATATTCACTAGTGTTTTTATGTTCCATAAACCATATCCTTTCAAATAAGCTTTTAGCTAGTTTAGATATGACCTGGAATGTACAGCACTTGTGAATATGTGGCAGGAATCTGGTATATTTAAAAAAAAAAAAAAAAAAAACAAAAAAAGCTTGGTAAGACGAGAATTTTAACACCCCTGTTACCAAAGAAACACGTCAAGATTTTACACTGGTGTTAAAATTCTTAATGCTATTTTAACACTGTATACAGGTGTTATTTTTAACAGCGTACATTATCACACCTGTAGGTGTAGACAGAAGCACCAGCGGTGTTAAATTAGTCATCAGAAAACACCAAAAAGTGTTTTTATTAGTGTACGTTTTTTAAATGAGAATTTTGTGTGTTTGTTAGTTTGTTTGAGTGTCCGTCCGGCTATGCGTTTGGCCATGTTTTGATGTATTCTGAAATTTGGCATGGTACGTGTGAGGTTTTTTTTTGGGGGGGGGGGGATTTGGGCCACTTTTGCTTAAAGAGCTAGTAAGGTCTGGCGATTGATTTGGTTTCCATTTACCTATTTGAAAAAAAAAGTCCCATGTCCCTCGCAAAAATCCTGGCATTTTTCGCTAGAGGCCAAAATTAAAAAAGGCACCTATAATACCAAACCAAATTGGCAGGCTGCTCTGTAGGCTTTGTACAAAATATCTAGAACACTGTGAGGAAAACACAGGTAATCAATCAATGACCATTTTTCAAATTAGCCAAAAAGGGGTTCATTCATGATCGTAGGTGCACCCATTCAAATGTTACATTTTGCTCTTCTGCGTGGGAGGCATCTTAAATTTCTGGGCGAAACTTAATAACGCGTAACTAACGTCAGATTCGGAATCCTTAGGGTCGACTGACCTGAAAAGTGTGTTTGTGCACGATTTTAGGTGCTCTAGCTCAAATTTTACATTTTCAAGATGACGCCGGTGGCCGCCATCTTGGATTGTGGGGGTAAGAATGATGTTGTAATGTCAAAGCAATGTTAGATTCGAAATCGTTGTGGTCGTAAACGATTTCAGATGCTCTGGTCCAAAACTACATTTTTCAAAATGGCGCCGGCGGCCATCTAGGATTTTTAGGTGAAAATGACACCGTAATGTCAAATTAATTAATCCTTACGCTCGACTTACCCGAAAAAGTGTCTGTGTACATGATTATAGATGCTCTGGCCTCTAGCGAAAAATGTCAGGATTTTTGCGAGGGACACTAGGGGCTAATTGTTTTTTCTAATAGGTCCATAGAAGCCAAATCAACCATCAAACCATACTAGCCAGAGAATGGTGACGGAATTGAGGTTTTGGACTTAACTCTATGTTCTGACTCGCCCAAAAGGTTTTGGTGTTTCATAAAAAGCCTAAAGGTTGACACTGTTGGCATACCTACTTTAAAACCTGGTAGTACAGCCTGTCTCAAAAAAGTGGTACAATCATAAAAAAAATGGTTAAATATGAAATTTCAAAATAAGTCATTCTTACTTGACATAATATTAAAGAACAAAGACCAGGCTTTCCAATGGTGTTTGTTTCATCTGATTTTCTTTTGTCAATCCAGAGATATAATCAATTTAGTGCGATATACCAAAATCGATTTTGTGCCACTTTTATGCATGGGCAAAGTTGTTTGCCCAGCTACGTCATGCTGTCTTGAAGCTCACAAAAGATTGCAACTTGACAAAAAGAAACAAAACAAAGATTAAATTTAGTAAACAAAGGAAGTCTAGTTTTATCGACACAAGTTTTAATAGTCAACATAATCAGTTCAATTATAAAAATCTTCTTTTCATAAATAACAAACAATACAGATATTTATTGCACGTCAATGAAATGGAGCTTTGAATTTATTACAAGATTGGTATATGTTAAAATCACGCCAGAAGGAATGTAATTGCAACCAAAATAAACACTCCAAATCCAAAGAAATGGTTTAAAATATTTCACTATCTTTGTGCATTTACTAATTGTTGAAGTCAATAAAAATTTGAATTTGGAAGCAAAGTATCAAAGTGGTGGTAGGAATTTGCGTTTCATGATACTTCAAGACCATAGAAACTCTCTCCTCCAGGTTGCTGTACGCCGGCTGTACACTCATGGTTCTCTTCTGACAAACAACAGTATGTCGAATGTTATTCAGAACTTACTGATCATAACTTCCACCATTACGTAACTGTTGTCGTATCTTTTAGAGTTTCTTTATGAAGTTAATCCCTTTTTAAAGAATTGCATATCTGTTCAAGTGTGAATAACTTATGTTTAACTAATACGTTCACCGTTTTCACTCAACCAAAAAGTGGCACAAACTGAAGTTTTCTCTCGATTGAAATAAGCAATTGAGATGAAACAAAAAATCCTGGAAAGCCTGGTCTTTTCTCTTGAATGTGATATACAAAACAAGTAACTTATGTTGAGATATAATATTGGGAAAAAAAATCGGTTTTTGATTGTACCATTTTTTTAGACAGGCTGTAGATTAGAGTCTGACAATAAGATCAAGGCCGAAATACTGAATGATCATTTCCAATCTGTCTTTACAAAGGAAAAGCCAAACCTTCCTATAGTAGATTCAACCCATCGTGTCACCGCAGGAAAAGTTTTGGACAGCGTCGATTAGTTGGGAGAGGAGGCAGAATATATGTGGCTCGATTCACCTGCTTCATGAACGAACTACGATAATCTCGCCTTTCATGTATACAGAAGGAATACAAGGGCTCAGTCTTGTGTTCCTAGTATCCAAAACACGGGCGCTCAGGCCTCAAAATGAGTAACGTTCAACTCACCTGTTACATTGAATACTATTAAAGCAAATTCGATTAGTCAGAATGTTTTTGAGAGTTAATGAAGCTATGTGTTTACGTTGACTTGAATGATTTTATTAAGTACATAACTGATTTCTCTCTGCTAGCAGACCACATGTTTCAATAGATTTAGCGTGGAATTTTAATTTCCATCCAATGCATATCCCCTCATTCAATGCCAGTACCTTCGGAAAAGTACTAGAGGTGACACGATGGGTTGAATCTACTATAGTGTTCCTAAATTAAGTACACCCAAAATGCGAGATATTGAAATATTTAGGATCCCAATCAGGACCTGATAACATTTCTCCAAAGATTCTTAAAGTAGAAGCAGTCGAGCTTGCTCCACACACTTAAAAATACGGTGTCAAAAATAACCCTAAAAGCGTCAATTTTGACCCAGTAGGCTACTGTCAATTATGCACCGACTAAAAAAGGGTCAAAATTTGACCCCACTGATCTGGTCAAAAATATGAACCCAAACTGTGGTTAAAAATAACCCCGTTGGGGTTAAAATGACTATATTGGGGGTCATATATTTTTTTGGGAAAAATAACCCTTTTTGGGTCAAAAATGACTATATTTAATAGTCATTTGGTTAATCGGGATGCAAAAAAATTTAGATAAAGAAAATAACCCCAAATGTAGTTGATATCAACTACCTTCTTTGGTCAAAGATGACTATATTTAGGGTCATTTGAAATTGACCCGTTTAGGGGTCATTTCAATATGATGCTAAAAACAGAAAATGACCCCGAACGTGGTTGATTTCAACCATGACTATATAGTGTCAAATAAAAGTGAACACGTAAAATGGTTGATATTTTGACCCCGTCGTTTTAAGTGTGTTTGTTTGTTTGTTTATTTCTTCTTTATACTGGGTCCATATTCAGAGAGAAATTTAAGTATCCCTCTGTTCTTCCATATGGCCCAGTCACAGTTACAAAAATATAGTACACTTAATTTAAGTAAAACAACATTTAAATTTACAGTATATAATATTACAATCAATTCATTAGACTTAAGATAAATTTAACACTGCATACAAATCATATTACAGCTATATTAACAAATTGGAACATATCATAGCATAATTTAAAAAACTTAATGATCACTTAACAAGAGCATAAATTAACATATTTCATATTTTGTGCAGTCTTAAAGGTCCCAGGAAATGGGATGATAAACCTACTTCAAAACTTTATGGGACATAAAGATTTGGAGTAAGTTTATCATCTCATTTCCTGGAACCTTTAAAGGACATTGAAGCGCTTGTCAAGCTTTTTTTATGTTGATTTTATTGTCTTGATTTTCCAAGATGCCAGCCAATATACAGTGTGTCTCAAAATAAATTCTCAATTTCCCATGACTTGCTACTGTATGTAGCCTTCAAAGCTCGTTCAAATATACACATTAAATACATGCAATACATAGTTTTGTATCATGATTTACAATGATTTGAGCCACGTTTTCACTATCACATGGCATGAAAAGAAACCATGATGTATCATGATATAAAACAAATATTGACTGCCTATATTCGTGCAATAAATTCCGTTCCATTTCACAAGAGGAAATCAAAATTTGACCTATTAAATGATACATTTTTTTATTTACTATCACACTCTTAGGCATTCGGTGTCGGTATTTGTATAATTATCCTCAAATTATGACTGTAGTACAAATTAAAGTATGAAAAACATGACTTATATTATTGGTTCGTTATATATACTTACAATGAAAAATGATGGTAGTATGTTTTTCGATCCAGGCCCGTAACCAGGATTTTTTTAGGGGCGATTATTTTTAAAAGGGACTTTTCCCCCAAATTCGCCCGGGGGCGAAATTAATTTGGCAAAAGTGGATCTTTTTTTACCATTTTGGGGGCAAAAAAGCGCAAAACCCCCCTAATTCTCCCTCCGCTCGCAAAATCTATTTTTTTACCTTTTTTAGCTCTTTTTAGGGGTTTTTAGGGGCTCTTGGGAATTTAGGGGCCCCCTCGCCCCCTCCTGGTTACGGACCTGTTTCGATCCTATGTAGCAGGATCTTTATTGATACTGGTATAGGCTATTTTATAATTCTATATGTAACAGCAGTTATTGTCCTTTCGTGAACTCACCTTTTACAAATAACATTCATTCCATGATGATCCGTTTATGAGGTTTTAATAACTGATAACAATCAAAGGAAAAGTCACCCTGCCTTGACTGTCCTGGTCACCGGAACAATCTCATCCGAAAATATATGAACGCATGTTCTATAAAGTTGAAAAGTTTAATAATCGGCTGTTGCTTTATTCAGGCAATACGATCATAATAGAACATACAGGGTTAGCTTTTTTTATAGTAAAATGACAAGTTTAAGCTAGTATATACGAGTATATCAAGCCCTATTCGAAAACACAAAAGATCCACCACGTGCGGTGGGGGCCTGAACTTTACAATAAGAGTGCCTATACGAGACCTTCGCCATAGGGGGTCGATCTGTCGATAACAGGGCTAAATAGGGGTCCTTTGGTGAAAGAAAATTCAAAGTGGAAACACAATATCAATGATCCACCCAAAAGAGTCAAAATATTTGAAATTTACAAAAATATCTTAAAGGTGAAGGATATGTCTGATGTAGAATTCGTATTATCTTTTACAACTGAAAAATTGCCAGAAAAGGAAGAAACAGCAGTATTAAAAGATATGAATTTCCATTCAGTTATGTGTTGTAGTAAGTGTCCGTACGGATAGTATTGATTAAAATATCCGATCTTGTCTTTATTAGATTGCTTTTGGTCTTATCATTTCAGGGGATGTTAGGATACTCATGCTTGATACAGCAATGCAAACATGTTTGATAGTTTTTTTTTTTTCGATTTTTCTAATTTAACAATAGTGCTTATAAATCGGGGGGTCTACTTCAGTTTTTCTCCAAATCCAAATTGCTCTTTTTAACTCCCCATTTAGCTAATTTGCATGGTTTAAAATATAGTCTTTTCACCAAACTTATCGAGGGGTGTTCATTTGGGTCATCAGAACCATTTTGGCATCAGCGATAGAAAAAAAAACATTTTTAGTATTTGTAATGTTTGTTTCAAGAAGAACTTTAAAAAGCTTTGAACGGATTCCTTTAAGAAATTATTAACTTTAAAATTCTCCAAACAAATTCTTGGCTAAAAACTTTTTTTGGGTTTCTAAAAGAACTAAAAAGAACCTAATAGAAATTTCTTTGGGGTTCTTTGTGTAGAAGGAAAAGACGTTCTTTGTAGCTCGTGTAAAACCTTAAACGTTAGAACCCTTAAAATCGTTAAAAAGAACTCCACAAATGTTCTTGTATAATATAGAAAGGTTTCTCAGCCAGGAAATTATTTTGAATAAAAAAGTTAACACAACTTTTTCATTAATTACTTTTGCAAATTACTATTGCAACAACCAAAAGGAGGACCCTCTTCAAGGTGCATTTTAGAACCTTTTAAGATTCTTTATAAAAAAACTTTAGAGGGTTCTTCTCTACGAATCAAAGGGGGTCTTAGTAGATTTTTTTATAGTAAAAGGATCACCACATATAATTAACATTTAAAGCTTTCAAGGACTAATTTTGGATTCAAGAACTCGGATTTTTAAAAATAAACCCCTAATGTTCTTTTAATAAATTTCTTTTGAAGAAATAAACCGGTTGTGCAATGTTTTTCTTGAGCGTATAGTTTAAACTGAACGGTTTCACTTGAGCTATAAACTTTTCAAAATTGTTTTTGTTGGTCGAAGACAGAATATCTAAGAGTACTCTTCTTAATGCAAAGAGCGGATTTCGCTCAAGTAATGAGTAACTAAACTACGGGTCCCTTCTGAAAGAGTTAAGTTTGGCCCTTTTAAGATATTTTTGGGATCAAATTTACTCTTGCTAAGTTAAAAAAATTGTAAAATTTATCACTTGTAAAATTAAATTAACCAAAAGAAATCTTCTAAAGGTGTAAAATTGGTCATCAATCCCTCTTTTCTAGAGTAATTAACCTCTTGCATTTGTATAGGAATCTCGTTAATTTTTCTAGCTCTCGCTGTCATAACGCTAATATGTGTATAACCCCGATTAAACCTACACTGCAAGACGAGAGTGTGCTAACCTTAACACATAGATGTTCATTATTAAACACCCTTCTGGAATCATATGGGACCACACCCATGTTAGTTTACATACAACCATTTCGGTGTTTTTTTATTTAAAACCACAAAAAATTTTTTATTTTATCTCAAATCGGGGCTGTAGGGCCAAATCGCTAAGACTTTACAACTTAATAATTAACTAGACATAACAATGCAACTTTGGAGGCAGCAGCTTAAACAGCGCCATATTGCCACATTCAAACACCCTACAGCGAAACACACACACCGGATGGGTGGTGCAAGCTTTCATGGTTCATGTTTGCCCATTTCAATGAACCATGGAGAAAGTGGCATTCATGTTTTAAAATCAATATCTGTTAACAAATCAATCCCAATGGATTTTCCGAATTCGCAATATTATCACAATGTTTTTAGGCGCCCCCAATTTTTTCAAATTTGGGGGCGATTTTTACACGGTTGCCTATTCGGTCTGGCTAGTAAACTTACCTGTGAATTGTTAAGCTCGAACATGTCTATGTGTCACAAACGAAGAATTTTGTACTAGACTAATTATTATCGTGGATCCCCGATAATATTCAAAAACGGCTGCTGGAACCGGCCTTCAAATGTGAAATGCCGGGAATAGCGCCATTACGTGTCTACGCTCATCCATTCGTTGTTTTAATAGTTCGGGCAACTCAAGTTAGAGGGGTTTTATTTTCTCGGTGGCACTATTTCATCATGGACGGACATAAAACGTACATTCCACTCTGCGTTAAGTAAATCTGGGATCCCATTCTAATTACAAATCGCTTTTTGTGATAATACGCATTTTTAGCATTTCTCGTTCGCAGGTATGTTTCCTACAACAATTACCAACGTAACTTTGCAAAAATATCAAATTTTGAAAATTGGGGGGCGCTCTCAAAAAATGTTCCAATATTTCTTTTAAATACCAGCAAGTGGTCCCACTGAGATTCGATCCGAGTACGTCCTTTTGCTCCAGAGGTAAGCTTGCTAACCGGTAGACCACGCCACTTCCACAATGGTGTTAACCCTAAAGGCCGGGGCCGGATCGGGCCCCCCTCGACATGTTTTTGTCTATCTCACCTATTTGTTATTTTTTGCACGCCGAAAAACCTCTACAAGACTTTTATTCTTTGAAGCCTTGGCTCGATTTAAGACTATTTGAACAAAATCGACCTACGGTTATGACGCCGGCGTTACTTACTCGCGCACTATTAGCGCGTGCGAAAAAACCTTTTCCCATTGACATTAGACGGAACCGCAGAAATCCATTTTTTGTGCTAAGGATACAGTTCAGTATGTTTTAATCTTATTCTTGAATTTATTTGTAGTAAAGGCATGTGTGCGCATACTTTTTGACACACATCATGGCCAAAAAATCCAACTTTTTGCTTGAAAAAAATGGCGAAAACCATGAATATTTTGCGATTTTAAAGATTTTTTCGCATTTTGCATGAACGTCATGTTTGACGTCATACAAGGTAGGTGTGTGCTTATTTGATATCAAAGGACGCGGGAGGGGTCATAGCTATCCGTTTCCGAGAGATTCTATCGGGGGCGGAATCCAGCCCCCCCCCCCCCCCGCCCCCCCCCGGCGGTGATATGGGGTCCAAAAAGCCCGGCATTTTTTAGGGTTAAATTCACCATGTTAGTGTTTATATTAACACCAATTTTGGTTTACAAACCAATGTATGATATGACCTGTTTGGTGGTTTAATTTTTACACGTGTCGGTATTAAGTATTTTTTTTAACAACGCCGGTGCCAATTTTACACCACTGGTGTTACTTTAGACCCTCTGGTGTTAATTACACCATTTTAGTAGAAATGTTTGATTTTTTGTTGTTGACAAACATGCAATTGTAATCCGTACCGTCCACATGTAAGGTTTATACATATAAAAACTTTACAAAATACAATTAAATTGTGCAGCAACACCGAGCTGTGTTCAAATACTATTCAACAACAGAAACTAACATACCGAGAGCTTACAAACCCCGACTTTGTTTAACAATTTACCTCCCCGTTTTTTTGCAGCGTATGGGTATTATCTCCTCGGCTTTGGGGCCTGAGGGCCCCTTGGCGACTTAGAGCCTTTTGACTAAATTTACCCTATGTGATAGCTGCAAATGTGCCTGTAAGTCTTCCTCATGTTCTTTCATTCAGGAACCCATGGCGCTCAGGGCCCTGTTGGCCCTCGAGGGAATATTGGATACCAAGGTGAAATAGGAGAAAGGGATCGAATGGGTTGCCTGGACCAATTGGTTTGACGGCCCACCCTGACAACAGGGTAACGGGGCCCCGTTGCATCCAAAAAAAAAAAAGGAGGGCGGCCCGGTACAGAACGTCGTAATAGTATAATTGAAGAGATATTTAGATGCACAGGCTGTGTAATGTCAAATAATGTGCACTGAATTTTTGTAGGAATTCGAAAAACCTGGGTTTTTCCTAATCGAGAAAGCAGATTTATTTGTTCGAAAACTGGGTTCCCCCCTCGAATATATAGTTTTTAATTCGACACCCGGCGTTTTTTTTCAAGAAAAAAGTTGACCGATTCGAAGAGCCAAGTTGTAGAAAACGGTTCAAAACGCAGATTAAGAAACCCATGTTTTCTATTTGGCAATTTTAGGTTTTTTCAAATTGAAAAAGGTGGGTTTTTAATTACCGCCCAACACTCCAAAATACGAAAAAAATATTGCACACATCATCAAGCAAGCTGATTTGTTTGGGACCCATTTTTGGAACTTTTCCCAAGTCAACTTTTTCTCTGTCGAGAACGTACTTTTCGAATTCGAGAAACTGGGTCTATTTGACGAGATATATTTCCTTATAGTATTTCTGATGTTATTTTGTAGTGTTATCTCAAGATAAAAGCTTCCTTTTCTGGAGAAAGAAATTTTATAGATAAGATTTGTTCACCTCCAGATAAGGGCAGTTAATTGTGAGTAATTTTGGCCTTTATTTGAGTTCAATTTTTGTTATATCAATTACAGGTTTATCGCCAGTCAACGAGTGTTATGATATAACGCACCCTTATCTTGAGGTAAGGTGAGAAGTGAAACATCTTGAGCTTTCATAAATGCGCCTTAATGTAGTGATTTTGATATTATTTTTTCTCAAGGTATAGTGACGGATAAGAACTTCGCCGCAATGCATTCGTCAGGAGTAATCGCACTTGACCTTCGGTCTCGGGCTGCCTGACGACACATCCGGTCCGCGTGCGATTACCTTACGATGCCACTGGGCTAAGGCCTTATCCTTATCATAACAATGTCTACACTCCAAATAACGCTCCTTAGCTAAGCTAACGGTTCCTTGTGCTAAAACTCATCCCAAGTTAACATATACCAATTTAACGAATATAGCTGAGATTTCTCGTTATGAAACTAGAGCGACTTTAAAATGTCCGGATCCGGAGATTTTGAAGAGTGGTCTATGAGGGACTGAAGCACGGTGCGAAGATGTTATGGTTTCCGTAAAACAACGGTATAGAGTGCATCACCTCGATTACTTTTATCTGAACTCTGAATGGCCTTTTAACTATAAAAATGAACTTCTTTTCTTTTTCTCGGTTTGTTTTGTTTTTAATTTTTTATTTGTATAATTTTATTTTATTTTTTATTTTTGCGTTGCAGTTTTAAAGGCACGATTTGGGAGACATAGGTCCCAACGAAAAGGGTGACTGCGCATGCCCGCCTCCAAATCCGGAATCAACTAAAAGAAAGAAGGGTCCCCGGGTGGGTTAGTCTCCTTTCCGTGGCAAGAAACTACCGGTCTCACAGCTGATCGTGGACCAGTGGTCATGAAATGGGACCAAGAACTTACAATGTTGGCGGCAATTTTAATATACACACTGGTATTTTACTGTATGTAGCTGGTAAGTGCTTGATATATTATAGTATTGATGTGCAAGAATTGTAATTGAATGACACCGTCAGAAAGATAGCTAAAAGTAGAGAGAGATGAGGGAGGAACGTGAGGAAGTTTCTTTCTATGGAGAGTTGGGACTTGGGTAAGCGAAAGGGAGTCTCTTCAGCGTCCTCAGGGGTCCCTCCTGTCACCCTACCTTTAATTACAAGGAGGTAAATATAAATCCCAAAAGATTGGGACCAATCCATTTTAAGATTTAAAATTAAATCTTTATAGATGTACAATTTTAATCTATAAGAGTAAATCTAAAAATGGATGGTCCCTTTTTTACACTCTATTATCTACGGGCTCTATTTTAATCCTGTACTTAGAGCCGGACCCTGGTCAAGAAGCTCAAGGAGGAGAGGGAGAAAGGATCGAGGTAAGATGGAGGGTAAGGTCAAGGTGTATTCAAAGAAAATGGCAACTTCTAACCCTTTTTTTGTCATCTATACGGTGAAGGGGTTGGAACCCTGGAAAGGGTTCTTAAAATCTGAGAACCACAAAAAGGTTTCTAACAGACGATAAAATGTTCTTTCACAAAAACTGTTTATTAACACATTTATGGTTCTACTCGATAACTGAACCATAAAGGTGCTTCTACAACAATATAAAGAACTATTTTGGTTCATTCATTGGAACCTATATACGGGCGGGTTTCCATATAGAGGATAAGTTTAGAACTCTTTCGCACGCTTTTTCCTTGGTATTGATGTGCACTAGAATTGTAATTGATGACACCGTAGGAAAGATAGCTACAGAGAATAGAGAGATGAGGGAGGAACGTGAGGAAGTTTGCATTTCTATGGAGAGTTGGGACTTGGGTAAGCGAACGGAGGTCCTCTTCAAGCTTCCTCAGGGGTCCCTCCTTCACCCTACACTTTAAATTACAGGGATTTACATAAACCCAAAAGATTTTGGACCAATCCATTTTAAGATTTAAAATTAAAATCTTATAGATGTAAAATTTTAATGCTATAAGAGTTAAATCTAAAATGGCTTGGTCCCTTTTTACATCTATTGATCTACGGTTCTATTTTAAATCCTTGTAATTGAGGCGTACCCTGGTCAGAGAGCTCAATGAGGGAGAGGGAGAAAGGATCGAGGTAAGAGGAGGGTTAAGGTCAAGGTGCTATTCAAAGAAAAATGCACTTAGAACCCTTTTTTGTCATCTTTGGTAAGGAACCTGAAGAGTTCTTTAAAATCTGAGAACCCAAGGTCCCTAACAGAACGATAAAATGTGCTTTTACTGCTTCATTACACCATTAGGTTCCTACATCTATAACTGACCCATAAAAGGTGCTATACAACAATATAAAGAACTATTTTGGTTCATTAGTGAACCTTATCTAACGGCCGGGTTCCATATAGCGGATAAGTTAAACCCTCTTTCGCACCTTTTTTCCTTAGAGTCAATATTGTGTGTGTGTGTGTGTGGGCTCGCTGTGTGGGGTGGTGGGTTGTGGGTTGTGTGTGGGGTTGTGGGTGGATTTGGTAATATGGTTGTGGGGTGGTGGGGGGGGGTGGCGGTGAATGTTGGTGTGGCTGTGGAGCGTATGTGGAATGTGCGTGAGTTGAAGTATTGCGTGAGTGTTGATTGCTTGGTTGATTGATTGATGATTGATTGGGTTGGTGGTGGGGTGAGTGATAGTGAGTGATTGATTGATTGATTGGTTCGTTGACTTGATTGATTGGTGGGGCGGTATGAGTGAGTGCGTGGAGTGAGTGATGAGTGAGTGAGTGATTGAGGAGTGAGTGAACGAACATGCAATGCGTGCATGTGTAGTTTCAGTTTTTTTCGGTGGGGAGGTAACTTGGACGCTATTGACTCACAATTTCGTCTTATTCTTTCTTCTAGGCTCTTACTTTTTCACCTTCCCCCTATACAATTTTCCAATCAGAACTTCCCGTTGTGCTTATAGAATGGTAAGTACCATATAGAAAACATTAACACTCTAAAAAGGGTTCACTTAGAGAACATTTTGTTGTATCTGAAGTGGAGCCCAACAAACCAAAATGGTTCTGCAAGATTATTTAACTTTATGCAAAAATTAAGATCCTATTTTCCAAGCTTTACAGAACCCTTTTAGATTCTTTAAGATCTTCCCGATTTATGCGTACAACCCTCTCATGCAGAATGGATTAGAATCTTTATATTGTCCAAGAACCTGGAGAGAAATTTTTTGTTTTTCGGCTGGTATATTTTTTGTATTCGTCTAACTTTTTGTTGCGCTTGCATTGACTCAAAAAAAAAATCAATCCCTCGCGGCGTTTTTGCGTTTAATTATCGCATGGTAGACACCCCCGCCATGCACTAACGAAGTGCCCATGACAAAAATACCAAACTTAAAGGGGGATTTGCCCCTAATTTAAGGATATGAAGTTTTTCATCTTGATAGATTGGCCTCACCCAACCCCCATCTGTAAAGTTTCGCGCCGATATTTTCAATCCATTGTGATGCGAGCGCCTAAAAACTTAATTTTAAGCCCATAGAGTACTGTGCAAATTATATTGGCCTCGACCAAAATGGGGCACATTTTTGCGCTCATAATCTTCCTAACCCCACACCCTTTTGCCCTAAGATTTCCCAGGGCAAATGAGGAAAAAAGTAGCTTTCTTTGATACAAATGTTGGACCACTTCCGGTCAAATCTGGGGCTTCTGGGACGAGGCTATTAGCGATCGGGCAACGGACCTTTAATATTTACTGTGATTTGATTTTCATAATGCACATAACCCCTAGTGACATAAACTAAAATAATTAAAAACCAAGTATGGTAGGCCATTGGTGCATAGCGGTGTACTGTAGAAACCTAAAGTAAAATACAAGTAAACATCCAAAATATATTAAAATGCCATGAGGAGCATTTAAAATGTTTGCCGTAACACTCCACTCCCTAACCTATTATTATGTGTCATTTTGATCTCTAGGTGAACATATGGGTTGGTGCTATAGATTACGGGCCTATGGACAGTGAAGATTCTACTAGTAATAGCGCCATCCTGGATTTACTAGAAACGAATATGATATGGTTGCAGCCTATGAAGGGACGAGAAGGGTACAGCGTCACTACAAATTCACAACATTCTCAGGATTCCTTATTTTCCCGGATTGAACTGATTATTAGAAGAGCTGACCCCTTGGCACGTTCAGCGCACTGTTCGAACAAAATACTATATACTTGAAAACCTTTTTTGTCATCTCCGTTGTACACTGTTTGACCGGTGTAAAAGGAGATATATAGTCCACTGGAACCATAGTCTGGGCTCCATAGACAATGGATTATGCGGAATAAGCGTGAACTATATATGTTGATTGAAGAGTCAACTGAATCGGAGTGCCCATACTGTTTTTACCGTGTAGGTGCACGCAAAAACTGGGTGTTAAAACAACCCAATTACAGTGTGGTTATTTAACACAAATAGTGTTAAAATTAACACACTATGATGTTAAAATACCCCAAAAGGGTGGTAAATTTTGACACTACGTTGGTGTGATCCTTCTGGAACAACAACTGTGTTAATTTAACACCCTAGGTTTTGCAGGTGGGATATGAGTCCGGCGGAAATTAAAAAACTGTCTACACCAGAAGAGGGGAACAATGCCTGCATTGCAGAGCCGTGCTTTTAAAATAGCACTTTAATCCATGTAAGCTATATCATGTTTTTCCCTCAAGTACTGCGCAATCCGGGCCTTTTCACGACAACCGAACACTCTCTCTCTCACCCCCACTTCCACTGACAACCCCCCTTCCCCCAAACAACACTCCCCTTCCCTCAGCCGAACGATTCCACTAACGTTCAACCCCTATACCCACGCACCGTAATCATCACAACCCTTACACCTTCTTTTTCTTTTTACCATCGCGCATAACACTCACTCCGAGTCCGAATCCCCTCCTCCCTGCTAAACGGAAAGGAAGCAAAAATGCATCTGGAATGCGAGCGAGATAAAAAGCAAAGAGGGAGGGGGAACTGGGTAATTGTTCAGAGACCAGATGCTAATATAATTGTGTTCATTAAACATGGGATGACAATCATGACATCATCTATTAAGAACTTCAAAAGGATCTATTAAAGAACCTTAAAAGATTTAAATATGCCATACTTTTTGTGTGTACTTGCAATTCCAGATAAGAAAAGGATAAGCAAAATGTTAAGCCTGGGGTTTCTAAATGATTTTCCTGGCCTAAAAGAATCCAAGGACCTTAAATGGGTTCTTAATAAGGATCAAAACCATTTTCTTGGTTAGAGAACTTTTTGGTTCTAAATCAAGAGCCCGTAGAGATCTATGGCATCTTTGTAGAACATAAAAGGTTCTTTAGCCAAAAATATTTCTTTGTAGAACTAGAAACTTATTGAGAACTCTTAATAAAGAGCCTTCAAAGGTTTTTGTAGAACAGAAAGAGAGAGTTTTAGCCAGGAAAATTATTTTAGAACCACAAAAGGGTTAACACTGCTTTTCGCTGCTCTAATTTTAGAATATATACAGGAACACACACTAAGCTTGGGTCTTAGACTACATTTAAGGTTCGTCATGAACGTTGTAAGAACCTGGGTTTCTGAAGGGCCAAAAAGGGGAATATGGAATTAACCGTGGACCTTTTGTAGGACGGGGGATTAATTGGTGAAAGTTGACATTTTACAAAAATGCCGTCCATTTCGCAACATTTTAGATACGCCTTTTTGTGTCGTCTGCAAGAGGGCAGTTTTGTGATCTGGAGTCTGGGATCTGTCTGTGTATCTGTTTGCTGTGGTAAAAATTTTAACCCAAAACATAATTGCCGCCCCTCTAACAAGTGGGTCTGCTCAAAGTCATTGGATGTCATGGCCTAAAAATGGTCAGATATAAAATTGCTTGGTGTTTATTATTTCGATCGATGACACTTGCATATTGGTATTGCCCCCACGTGTTGGTGTACCTCGTGTACTCTTAGTGAGCCTGATGTGACCTTTGTCCCCATTCACAAACCGCGATGGCAGACGACACGAGTCTACGCAAATCCGAAGGTTCGTTTATCTGAAGGTTCGTTATTTCGATGTTCGTTTTTATCCAAAGGTGTGTTATGCGACGGTTCGTTTATCCGAAGTTTCATTTTTCCGAAGGTGCGAGACGCGCGATCCGAAGGGTCGTTAATCCGAAGGTTCTTTTACCCGAAAAAATATAAGGTTCGTTTACCGAAATTAATAAGATTCGTTATTATCCTTTCCGGTCAACGAAACTTATTTCATTTCGGATCAACGAACCTTCCGGATAAATGAACCTTTGGGAAAAACACCCATCGGATAAACGAACTTTTGGAATAACACACCTTCAGAATAAAGAAACAAATGTCCGGAGTTTTAACGAACCTTCGGAATAACGCCTACGGTATATAGGTATAAGGAACCCTGTGTTCTGATAGGCGACCTTCGGATTCACGAACCTTCTGATCACGAACCTTCGGAATAATGGACAGCAACCCGACGACACAACATTTGCATTCCGGTGCCAACCTGTATTTTGTTTTATTTATTTATAGCGCAATATCGCTCCTTGCCACGGACCTTCAGGTTTTCTGCATTTTCCTTAAATTTTGTGAACAGAGCTCTTTTCCTGACTGAAACCAAACGCTTTCCGTCATGTTGTGTTTACTTTATGGTGAAAATATATAAAATCACTTATTAATGTTTCAGCAAAAAGAAAATTCCTTCATTTCCATAAAAGGCACGTATAATTCATTTAAGTTAGCAAGTTTAAATAACGGGGATCATTGTCACTGTTAAAAGTGGGTGTTATATTACAGAATATAATACAATATTACGTGGTCAAAATAACGGTCAATCACTTTCAGATAATTCGAATATAAAATCAATGGTGATTTTCCCGTATAATAAAAACCGGTGAATCCATTAACTGATGATGTGGCGGCGCCACGGGGGTATCATGGGGGTGGGGGGGGGGGTTGGGCCTTTCCCCCCAAATATTTTTTCTGTCCCCCCTGTTTGCCCCCCCCCCCCGGCCCGAAAGAAAGAAATGAGGGATTTTGGGGCAAAATTCGGTGATTTGGGGTTGGGGGCCAACAATCACAAATTTTGGGAAAAATCAGCGATTTTGGGTCAAAATTGTTAAAACTTTCCAAATATTTTGGATACGCTGATTTATACTTTACTTCCCCCCCCCCAGATTTCACTTTGGGCCCCCCCAAAAAGATTTCACTTTCTCCCCCACCCCCCCCCCCCCCCCGAAAAAGAAGTCTTGGCGCCGCCACTGAACTATGCGATTTACCAATAACATCATTTAACAGTGTGCATGTTGTTGTGGTTGTTGGTTTTACGGATCTCGATCATATTTTTAAAGGCCAGGCGCGCAGGGTAAAATCATGGAGGGCGAAAATCCATAGGAGGGGGCCCGAAACATGACGATTACCTCATAGGAATAATTCATGGTAGAACACCAGCGCTGTCACTTCCGGAGCTTTTATACGTTTTAATTAAGATAAGCACTCTGATATATCTCCCTCTGTGAAAGTGACTTAGTAGGGAAAAAATGCATCTGATGTATTATAAACAGTTCTAGATTAGTCGTGTTCTGAGGTCTCGGGCTTTGGGACTAGGACTTTGGCGGGAGAGATAAACCTGGTTTTGTGAGTGCGCTCGACAATTTCCACTTCCCCGAGCATAATGAGGAGTTGCTTGTAGTTCCATCTGTCTGGATGCATGCCTTTGAGCTTCTGCGGAGCCAGATGGACACAGCTTCGTGTTCGAAGCAATTTTGGCTGATGTATCGGTTATAGCTTTCTCTTTCCGTTAGGGAATGCCCAAGGATGCCAGGCATTTGTTGAATGTGTATTGCAGAAACCTCGCCCTCCTACTTCTATTGGAAAGTAGTATGTAGACCACCCTCTGCTTACAGTCAGCCATAGATCTTGGTATTTGCACTTCTTTCTTGCATTGCCATTGGATAGGTTCTCCGCCATAGGGACCGTCAGTTCTATAATGATCACTGTCTTTGCGTTTGGTAGAAAAGGAGGTGCTTATCTAGTCTCTTAGCGTCTCAGTGAGTTAGCAGGGTTGTTTGTGTCCTCATCCATCAGGAATACGCAGTCATGGTCCTTTCAGGGGGGGGGGGGGGGGGGGGGGGAACAAATGTGTGAGCTCTGTCCCAACCCCCCTGAGGCAGGTAAGCTGGAATCGATACGTGTACCACCAGCTGTGCGAAAGGCTTATTGTAGAGATGGAGTTCAGATTCTCAGTTGCGATTTTTTTTCGATTGCCTCTACGACGTCGGTGCCAGAATGTAGAGGTGCTTTCAGGTTTTGAATCAGTGTATCCACCTATCTTCGATTTGTAAGGTGTAGCTTAAACCATGATGAGTGTTGAAACGTGTCAGTGACGAGAGAAAAATTGGCAGAGTCCAAATTGGTCTTGGCACCGCTTCAGATGGGCAGGGGATGGAAGTTGATCATGAATAGCGTTGATGTGGAAGACAGCAGCTCTGGAATCCGGACATACAAAAACGTTTTATTCCAGGACGGGTCGACCTGCAGACAGACTCCCAGTTCAACACTGCCCTTGTTCGCACATATGGGAAGGTAGACAAACAGTCTTCCTCAGCTACATCTTTTATTAGTCCGGTGAGGATTTTCATTTGTTCTTGATAATCATGTTTTGATCCTTTTGGTTCTTGTTGCTACCCAATACCGGGTGTAAGGAAAACTGAGTGTCCCCCCATGAGAGAGGTCAGCCACCAGAGCAACTGTGACGGAATAAACGTGGACCTTGCTAATTAAGAGACATTTGGGTACAGTGCTGAAAACAAATGGACACATACAGCCATCAATGGAGAATACAAATATACAGATGGGTGGGAGGACACTCAGGCACGACGGAAATGTATACAGTTTATGACACCGGCTCATCCGTCGACCTCTGCCAATTCATGAGAATTAGAGGGATGCCGTTCTTCTGTTCTAATTATTTTATAGATTCATTTGGCATTTCGTCTTTTACTGCATGCATTTTCTTGTGGGAGTGTACGTGTACTTCATCTTTAGAGTAAGTGTTTAGATGGTACCTAGGTATTGCGTTACATTGAATATGTGGTAAAACAGGTTAGCCTTTTCAGTTGCAGGCCATAGGGTTTCCTGCTTTCTTTACAGAGCGCTGGTGGTGGTGCATTTGCTTATACCTGCCATTGCTTCAGGGGATTTGGGTGCAAGGAGCCTTCCAGACTTTCGAGTAGGAAATTCGGAAGTTATAGATGGTGAACTCCCAGTCAGTTTGGGTACAATAGCATTATGTATATCCATAGCGTTCATAGGCCCACTCAATTGATTTGAATTGGTTGTTTGAAGCATTTGTGTCAGCTCTGTGTGCAACGCATGTTATGAATGTTGTTGTCATTCAGGTCGTATAGATCAGCTTCCCGAGGAACCGCATGGGTTGACTGTGGATATAAGCAATTTTGCTGTCCGTATTATGTCCTAGGCCGGATCGTATGCCCCATATTGCGTTTTTTGTCCTTGTCGCTTTTGTTCTGCGTTGGGACAACCTATTCATGGCATGAGACTTTCATTTGCTGTGGATTGGGCTTTCATGGTCAGTGTCACCTTGAGAAGCTGTTGACACGTATTTACTAGTTCTTGGCATTGCTACGAGGTTCAGGTCATGTGCGTACGCTTTGGCAGATGATATGATGTCAGATCTACTCATGCAGTACCCGAGGTGTTTGGACTGGTCTAGGAGATCAAGACACAGATTGAAGACGGCCATAAACAGGATGCAGGAGAGTGGGCAGCCTTGGAAGACTCCTATCATGCAACGTATCCAGTCAGTTGTCCATTCAGTTGTTTTGTTTTCAGTCGCATTGGTCTGCTTTGGTGGTCTCTTCATGCCCTTAAGAGGGTGGTATTTGTAGTTGCGAGCTGTTGCGCTTTCTGTCACTGTTGACATTTTGAAAAACTTCTCTGCAGCTGTTTTTGCTGAAGGAAGGAGATCTTGTTTGTTTCTCATTCAGTAGACGTTTTGCATATTTGTGTGGATTTTGTCGAAATTGGTGCTGCTCTTTGCTGGCACTTTTCCTTTCTCTTACACCATCTTTGGACAAGCTTTGGATAGAGTCAATCATCATGATTATCTTGGCGTTACACTATCATCTGATCTCTCTTGGAATACCCACTGCCAAAATGTCACCAAAAAAGCCAGTCAAACACTCAGCCTTCTTCGAAGAACTCTAGGTTCATGTACGAAGGAAGTCAAGAAAAGAGCATATGAATCCTTAGTTCGACCACGTTTAGAATATGCATCTGAGGCATGGAACCCTCATACTACATCTAGAGTGGATAGTTCAACGTGCTGCCGCACGTTTCATCTATGCAGATTACCGTCGAACTATATACCCATGTGACTCCTCTCATCAGTAAGATCGGATGGGAACCCCTTCATGCACGCCGACTCCTAGCTCAATCTACTATGTTCTTCAAGATACATTACAACCTGGTAAATATGTCCTTTCCACCTTGTGTCCAGCCTGCAAATTACTTCTCACGCTATGACCACCAGCTCAAATACAATGTTCCCTTTGCGACCATTGATTCGTACAAGTTTTCATTTTATCCTCGCTCAATCCGTGTGTGGAATCATCTTCCAGCCACTGCTGTTTTAGCTCCAACTGTAGCCGCATTTAAGGAAGCTGCTATGCCTGCCATCCTGGTAATGCTTCCTCCACCAGGCTCCAGACTCCTGTATAGATGTCACCATGTTCCTGTATATAGCGCACCCTAATTTTGTTGACTCCTTAGTTGGAATTGGATTGGTTTATCCTCCTTCACTTCAGTTTTGCACCCACCCTTGTTTGTGACATCACCTGCACCATCCAAGTATAGCTCTAAGTAGCTGCATGTGGATTATCATTCAAGCTTCAAGCTTGTGATTTCAGCTCCAGTTTCCTTACTTTGTAGTGTAAGCGTACGAGCTTAAGGAAATCCTTTTTCAAATTAGCTGAGTGTACCTTGTATCCATCTCTCAGGGCTTTTTTGTATTGGCGCTTGGTGTATTTCTTCAAACGCCTTAGTTTTTGTTGTTGTCTTGAGCATTGCTGCTTCTTATCATTCTCTTTGGAGACTGTTGATTTAACTCCAAAATCTGTCTGTCTACGAGTCTCTTGTAGACATGATTCTCCAGATTGGTTAATTGCTCATTGTGGATATCGCCTATTTCAGTTGGTAATTCTTCATAAAGCTGCTCATCAAGGGATTTCCAGATTGAGTCTTCAGATGGCTTCGACAGATTTATGTAATCCTTGGCATCAAGGTTTCTGCAATTTAGGTGGGCTTCTTCTCTGGTCTTTCTTTTGTGAATAAAAGCTCTTGTCTGCTGACTCGAAAGCACTGTGGGGTTTATCCTGGCCTTCTACCTCTTGGTTTGGGTGCGCCGACTGGTTCGACTTACGTCTGCCTTCAGTGGAAGAGCATGGCTGCGATGAACTTGTTCCACAACTAGATCTCGTTTGGTGGAGTTTCACATTCTTGAAAAAATCCTAATTTTGACACAATTAATTGCATAAACCCCTGTTTTTCCTGAATTTTGAAACTCTCAGGCGCCCGTCCCCCTTGCCACTCCCTGGCGCCGCCCCTTTTTAAAGGTGCAACGAGAGATGGGGCACCCATATATTGTCATGTCATATGTAGTAATTTCATGCCCCAAAAGGGCCCCAAATATTTATATCATTTGGCACAAAGCACAGACAAGAGCCCAAAAGTGGTGACTATAGCACTACATTAAAGGGAAGCCTTTAAACACCCAAACTAAACAAAGTAAAATGAAATGAAGAATAAATATGTAAAAGACCAAACAAAAGAGGAAGGATAACACACTTAAACCTGGAGTGTCTCGACAGCTGCCTTGAAAGAAGGAAAGAGGCACAAGTCACAGTATGTTCAGGTAGATCATTTCATAACTTGGGCCCATAGTGAAAGAAACTTCTCTGACAAAGAGTGAGGCGACTGAATGGTGGATAGAGGGCACGAGAATGATTATATCTGGAGTTGGCACGAGAGTGAGGAGTAAAAACATTCGGAGCGGAGGAAAGACCCGCAAGAATTCTGAAGACATGACAGACGGCAAAGAAATCACACCGAGCCTCAAGAGACGGTAGGGAAGTTTGGAAAAGGGGGTCATCATGTTCAAGATTGCAAGACTGCAAAAATGGTCCGACAAGCAAATCTCTGAACAGATTCCAAACGATTGGTTAGGGTCTTAATTGTTAGGTGGGTGCCAGGTTGTGCTGCTGTAATATGGGACGAACCAAAGCTAACCAAGGAAATGTACAGGGTGCGACGAAGATTTTAAGGAGGAAGATGGAAATTTCTATGGACCAGGCCAATGATCTTCTGAGCCTTTTTGCAGATGGCATCTGTGTGTACATTCCAGGTAAGTTTGCTGGTAATGTGAATCCCAAGGAAGGTGATATCACTAACTTTGTCAATGAGCTGGTTGTTGAGATAAAATTGTATAGGTTTGGGTATGGATTGTGCATAAGACTTAGATATAACCATGGCTTTGGTTTTCTTTGCATTGGCTTGAAGGAAGTTGGATGAAAAACAAAGACTTTGTTAATGTCATCTTGAAAGTCGACAGTATCTTGGGTGTTGTTAATTGGTTTGTATACAAAGTGCCGTTGTCATTCTTACTTTGTATTTGGTTACAGAAATGCCTTGAAAGTGAAAACAAAAGGCGCTTTTGATTTGCTTAATTTCAATATAAAACATAGGCTGAATTTAGTATTTGCTCCTATATTGTAAATGAGAAATTCATAATTTTTGTACTAAAGAAATAATTCTCATAACTGAAGCTTCCTTTCACACGGGAATACTTTTGATAGAAAGCATTAATTACATTAGAGTAAAAATCAGAATTTTTCACATTTTTAGGACACCTGTTATGTGAAATCATTAAATAGCAAGAATGTGGTGAAAATCCCTTTGCTAAAAGAGTTCTAAAAACCCACTTATAGAACTTTTTGTCCCCTATTTGAAACATGTTCTTGTTGCAGACCCCTTTATATAAAGCTTTGGCAGAACCCTTTTGGTTGTTCACAGAACCAGTTCTGAGAACAATTTTGGCTGCATAATTCTGTGTGGAACCCAAAATTAGGCCTATACGGAATTTGACAGTGCGCGAGCATCGGCAGCCCCATGCATGTCTTATCATTATAAGGTGGTCTTCCGACCTCACCAAGCTACCTAAAACTCGAGGGGGATGATGATTAGATATTTAGAATTTTTTTGTCGTGCACGACAGATATATCAAAACATGCTTTAAATGGTTCATGAGCTTCAAATGGGGACGATACGATAGCAAGGCAGGTTAAAAAACATTATTTAAAAAAAAGTAACACCTATAATGTGATTTTCTTTTTAAATTTTTTTAATTTTTTTAATTTATGATCTGTCAACAAAAAAAACCTTCAAACTTTCTCGGCCGGGGTTCTCGGTATTGTATGTGTTTGCAATCAGATGGAGTTAATTTACAACCGATCAAATGCAAATTGAGAGAATTTCGTAGCCTCAAAATATCCTCCTGTCCCTTTTTACATAAGTGCATAAAGTCTTCGCAATCCCGTTGGTGCAAGGGGGAGGGGGAGTGGACCCCCTCTGAAAACCACTTTGTCATTGGATTTTTTACCAAACTCTAGTCTTGATAGGAAAAACAGGAACATCAAGGAGAAAAAAATGAAAATCGTTGTCGTACAGATTCAAAATGGCAGCCCCAAAACCATCAGTTGAAAGGCCAAAAATGAAAAACCAACCACTTTCCCGCCGAAGGACCTTTTTCCATAAATGTGGCTCATTAAAATAGTAGGACATCAATAACATTTAAACAACATTGCTGAAATAAAATCAAAAAAGGTATTCTGTGCGATTTATGGGCAAAAACAAATTTTGAGAAGCACCTGGCTAAATGCTTATGATTATAAAACGCCATGGCCGAATCTGATTTTTCCCAACCAAATGTATGATTTTAGGCAATTACGCCCTACATAAAATCTTGGGCAAAAATAAACAATTTAGAAAATTAAAAACAAGTTAAAAATTAAAAAAAAAACGAAAACACTTGAAAATCCTGGGTCCTCATGGACCCCCCCCCCCTTTAATGCACTTAAGTGTTAACACAAGTTCCTTATTCATCATGCCCCCCCCCTCCCCCCCCGCCTATGGAAAACCACTTTCCCCCGACGGAATTTTTGCACAAAATTTATACCACACATGCAGGGTCATAATATGATTACAATTAAGTCAATAAAATTAGAATTCATAAAGAACCTTAAATTAGGGGCAAAACATATTTCAAATTCGGAAAAAAGGAATACATAAATTAACGCGCCTCGTTTCCACAAATATGGGGGTGCAATGACAAAGTTGTTAATAGGCTTAATGAAAGGAACCAATAATCTAACCTATAACTATACTGAACAATAATAGACATGGGTCTATTTTTGGTAGGGGGCATATTGTCTCAATGCCGTGTACTTAAACCATTGGTTTGTACCAGAGGGTGTTTTGAATCAATTCCCATGATGCATAGCAATGTGCCTATGCCTTACTGTACTAACACATGTCAGTACTTAGGGATAAAAAGTGTTCCAAAGTTTAAAAACCAGCAAGACATTTTTTCATAATCATGCAAAAAATTCCCTAAGTTCTAACGCTTTGTGGTAAAATGAGTGTTAAATTCGGGGTTTTTGTGTGTTTAGAATAGTATTTTAAATGTGATCAATGACGCCGATGAGGTGAATTTTCCCAAAACTGTGCACTTGTGGGATTGCTCAAAACACCCTCTGGGTTTGTACAGGGCGTGATGGAGACGGACCAAATCAAAGTGATCTATCAGCATATAAGGGTTACCTCAATTTTATAATTAATATATTCGGTTTAATCCATGATATATAAAATATTCTTAATTTACTTGTTTTATTAATATTTTTACTGACACTCCCTGGTGGACAATGGGGCGGGTTCCTAGGGGACCCCCGTAAGGGACTCAACCTAATTATCTAATTAGAGGCGCCTAATGGATTTAATTTTTTTATATTAAATGTGTCGTATCCAAAAGTAACACACGAGTCGGAAAAAGTAATATCGTTAGTCGTAAAACTGGTCAAATGTTGTTGCGAGTCCCATAAGAACCCCCCCCCCCCACCCTTCTCCACTTCAACCACTTCGTTATAGGAAAGTGTAGACAACAATATTTTTCCCCGCCCCTTTTGGATCATAGTAATCTCTTGCTATACCCTATATACGTTCTACCAAGAACCTTTGAAGGGTTTTACTGTAGGGGCTTATTTTTTAACTTATACCTAAACTTTTAAAAACCAGTATTTTGTGTTTTCGTTGAAATTAAACCTAGCATTTTTGTGCTTTATTTTGTTTGTTTTGTATGTTTTATGCTTTGCTTTTTTGTCATCCCGCTTTTCCGAATTAGAGAGGCTATGAGTCCAAATATTTGAAATGGGCAGGAATAGCTTAGATTGAAGGATATAATCTGTAGAATCCCCCATAAGTTACCTTTTTTAGCAACTAATTAACATAAAGGAAGAAAATGGCAGTGCCAAAATAGGCCTAACGAATCTCCTTCAATATCCGTGTGTTTGTAGTAAGGCCCTAATGGTCCTACGGACCTCAGTAATTGCTAAAATAGCCGTTTTTTAGCCCTTATTAGTTGCTGCTGGTCTATCATTTGCAGGGTATGTTTAATACTTTACTTGTTTACAAACATGCAAAAATCTGATTTTTGATGAATTTTTCGATATTTTGATTTAAGCAAATCACAGTGCCTTTACCTCACATCAGCTTTTTAAACCGTTTACGATTCGCACTCTTTCGCGAAATGGAGGGAACTCTCCTGGGCTGATGCAATACATGCATCTTATTAGCATATAACTGGTTACGCATACAAGCAAGTAGTGAAAACCGCCCAAACCCCAAATCAAAATACAAAATGGGTTTCAATCAAATTTTCAAACGCCAGCCAAATTAAAGTCAATAAGCTTTTTTCTCGACTCTTTGTATTTCAGTTGCATTTCAATTAAGGTTTGTGGCAAATTTTGCCGAAGAAATAGATCTCATTTTTTACTGCGCACCACTTCTTTGTAAAGAGAACTGTAGTATAACCCCATAGTCACATACTTTGTCGATTACTTGAGAGCCGAAAAGCTCATTAACCGGATTATTTTATCGCGCCTTGTTCTTCTGGGGTCGATAATGTACTACTTATTATGCAAGCAGGCGTGTCAATGAACGCGTGTTTACTTCGTAAAGGAAGTTTCCTAAAATATAGGTTGATAGGAATTAGTAGTCAATTGGTTTTTGTTATAAATTAACATTTACAAGTTTTAACTCATTTAAATATTGCACCAACAATTAGAATAAAATACCCCTGGTCTTCTAATTATGTTTCAAATACAGGAAAATTAAATGTTTACATTGAGAAAAGTGTTTCTATAGAGATTATTGAGTCACGCGCAAGTCACGTACCCTGCACGATGGCACCGGGCAACTCTATTTTTTCGTCTGATTATTTCATTCATTTCCTATTTCCACATAACACACCCATCAGAAGAATTGAGATACAGTCTTAGATATGAGAAGAAATATGTTTTTGAAAAATACTACACCTAGTATCGGAAATGAATATACTTCAGAAATTATAGATGAAACTTACGGTAGTGCTCAAAACTCGCTTCAACAGAGAAATTATTAGGAACATTTTTCCGGCAAGCAACTACGAACGTTTACATCCAATCCGCCATTTGGCCTACTATATGTTTCACATCATATGTTGAGTATGTTAGGTGCGCCTGGAGCACAACACTGTCTTGCGTAGACATCATTAGATAAACCCCGGCGATAAACATAGTGTACGCCGACTTAGACAACTGTATTTGAACTGAAACTTTCATAAGAGACTTTGAAAATGGCGAACGTAGACGGGTCAAATATGGAAGTCGGGTGGCGGAAAAATAGAGAGAGACACGGTCATCAAGCTCAACATCAGTGGGCAAGTCCACAAAACACACCAAAGACATCGGGTTATTATCAGCCAAAACAGTCAAGTATAGCATCAAGAAACAGAAGACAGCCAACACTGTTGAGGTTAGATAGTGCTGGGGAATCGGTTGAAGAATTTCCAAACCCATCGCGAACTTGCAACAGGACAACGAGAAGTAGGACAAACCTACCCCGGCATTCATTTCTTGGGGACATTTTTAACAAAGTGAGCCAGCCTCTGAGTAATAGAACTGCGCCTTGTTTAGCTAAAATAACTGACAGAGGTCAACAGGGAGCAGTAGATTTAGATAGATTAGTTGATAAATTCACTTCAAATTGTGAGGATAAAAGACCAACCAACCAAATGGCTTACCAGGAAGTACCACATAGAAAAAGGCAAGGACATCATGCCAATGCCTTGACTTTTAACGGTGGACCATATATCAGATGTCCATCACAGGATAACACACCAAGAACTTTTCCAGCATACTACAGATTTTTGAACCTAGTTCACTTCCACCCATACAGTACTGCGACCCGATTTGATCGAACCAATGTGCCTCAATTTAGACAACAATCCAACTGCTCCTGGGGCAGTGGGATTTTGCAATTTCCTCATGGACGTCATGATACACAGAAACACATAGGGTCATTTCAGTTCCAGGGTCAACAAACTCAAAGTTTTGGTGCAGGCTTGTTAGGTCATGGCCCAAAATCGTATCCTCAACACCACCCAGGAAAGCAGTACTGTGGAAATAGAGCCAGGAACAATACCAGAATGATGCAAAGCAGCCAACGTATGAGTCATCCGAATGAACACCCAAACATTGCCAATGCAACCAAAGCAACATCACATGTGGCAACTGAAACCAAAACAGACTCTACAGGACAAGTTAGTCATCAATTTGAAACTTTACAAGTTAATCCAACATTCTTCCCTGAAAAAAACTCATCAAACCCCACCAAGGAGATAACTTCCAAAGAAAAAGTTGGCAGTAAAAGTGAAGTCCAGCCATTTGAAACAACATGTGCCACTGCCACAGCATCGCAAAATAAGACAATGCTAATGAATGCCTGTTCAAATATTTCTGTTGATAAGATGCCTCCACATCAGGAAGAACATTTTGATATACCCAGAGAGAATCCATCAGATATTGTTTCTAAAAATAAAAGCATTGAAGCCAAGGAGATAGATAGGACTACTAATACATGTTCAACTTTAAATAGTTGTAAAATTGAACGGAAAATCAAAAAGTGCAATAATACCAAAACAATCGAAAATCAAGATGGCAATAGAAAACAAACACATGAACAAAATCGAAGTGAACAGGTCGCCAAACTTGAAGGTACTGCTGCAGAATCAGTTTCTACAATTTTGTGTAGTAGTAGTAACAAGCAAATGCATTCATCCATTGCATTTTTACTTGGTGATTATGCAGCTGAATCTGCAGCAGGTTCATATGATAGCGATTTTAGTGATGCAGATGAAGATGACCTCAATGATGAAATTGATAATGAAACACTTGAACTATTTGAATCTAGAGACCCATATAACCCACTTTATGGGTGGAAGTGCCTTAGTAAATCCTCATCGGCCGATCGGAGTGTAAGTGATCAGTTGCCTACCTCAGGAATAGACAATACAGATTCAACTCTAACTTTTAATGATTCTGGTGTTTCTATCGTGGAGCAAGCATTAGGCGATATTGCATCATCACCAAGTGATGAAAGTGAAGATGAAGCTGACTCGGAGAGTTCAGACAATTGGAGTGACTCGGGGTGTGATGAAGAAGAACAAAGAGTTTGGGATTCACTAAGTCGCTGCCATGACCCCTATGACCCCATCAGTGGTTGGCGCTGTAATGAGCCAAGCTTACTTCATAACATGAAAGAAACAGAAAATGTAACTGCAGAACAAAACGTAGTGTCTATTTCTCAGGAGACCTCATTGAATAATGACCTCCAGTTCAGAGATGAAACTGTACATGAAGTTGGTGCTAAGTTGTCTTCCCAAAGACATCCCTCAGTGTCTTTCATTCTTGGAGATGATGATGACAATGACGACGATGATGATGACGATGATGATGATGACTCATCAGACAATGACACAAATGATTTCCAAGACTCTTTGGATTCATCAACAGAGCATGAAGAACTCTGGCAATCGTTTGTGACACCCAGTGTTGACCCATATGACCCGATCAATGGCTGGAGGTGTCAAAGACCATCCTTACTTCACAAGAGTTCCTCATCCCCCAGCAATCTCTGCAAGGTGGTTCAAGTACAAGATGAAGTCTCTGTGAAGCCCTCATCTTCAGATACCAATCATGACTTGCTTCGTGAGACACCTGATCGTGAGACACCTTCAAGTGATGTTCCCCTAAGGAAATCACCCAGTACAGGATGTTTAAAGAAAATCCAGCAGAGAACAAAGGACACCATTACCAAGAAGGTATGTACATGTACAGGTGTGTAACTGTAGATCACTACCGGTACCAATTTTTTATCCTCTCTTAACCCTGTGAGGACTAACTGCCAATTGGTCACAATGGAACTTAATTGAATTTTTTAACCAATGGCAGGTCCGTACACAGGGGTGTGAGAGTGGCACCTAATCCACAAAAGGGGAAAAGTCTTGCTGAGTTTTTTGCATAGAAAGGTCCAAAATGAGAGAAATTTTGAACATAATTTTATAAAAGAACACCGTTTGGTGATGAATGTTCAAAAAAGACCCTTTTCAAAGGGGGTGTTAGGTCCACTTTTCGAAAAAAGGTCCACTTTTCAAAGTCCCGGACCCCCAAAAAACTTAATCCTGCGTACGGCCCTGGCCAATGGTAAATGTTGGTAGGGCTAAAGAAGGCTAGAGCTATTTAAAGGGGCATTTCGTGATCCACATCTTGTCCCCCGACTACCTAAAAAAATGTGAGAGTTTGTATATCATCTGAACCATTAGCCTTAGTAATCCAAATGTGCCCAATCTTACGTGCAAATTCGTCGCATCTGTAAGAAATTTGCATTTTGTCTTTTCTGTCTGTAACGGACAGAAATTACCACACATTAAGTAAGCCTATGACTGTGGGGTACTGTAAGTAATTGCTCATTTATCAAACGCAAGAGGGAACAGCTCAAATTTTGGGAATAAACTTTCTCAAGGATATCTAGTGATCAATGATAAAACAGAAGGTGATGAAATCACGAATGCACCTTTAAATATTTAGAAGCTGCATATTCCAAATGTTATTGAATGATGGTACATGGTGAAAATAGCAATCAGCAAATGCTAGGTATGAAAGGCAGGTAGTGCAAAAAAAAAGTTAAAAAGTATAGCAATCACAACCAATGAACCTCCAATGTTGTATGAGCGTCAGAGTTGTCCCGGGGAGGGGGGGGAGCAATCAATAATAAAATTGGATTGGGTCAAATAAGGCGGGCACTTCCAAAACCAGGGACATTCGGTGACCGAGGACTCTAAAAAATAAGGGTCTTGGGTGAGAGACTGCCAAAATGCCATCAAATAGGGGTTTCTTAGGTGACAAATTTGCAAAATTTTCCAAAAAAATTTGGCCTTTGGGTGACAAAGAAAATGAGGTCTTTGGGTGAAAACGAATGCTGAAAATGGGGGTCCTAACAACCCTATTAAAGTAGCTACATACGCGTCACATTCAAGATGGGCACCCCGGGCCAGTTGTAAGCAGTGCTGCCAGTGGTGAGTAGTGTGAACCAACCAAATTTGCATTCAGATGTGCTAGAATCTAGAGAATTGCTTGCAGTTTACCGGGGAGGGGGGAGGGTAGGGGGTAGGACATGCCAACCTAACAGCAACAGCGAATTCAAAACGGCATCAACTTCCGAGTGCTAGTCTGTTTCAAAGACTTAACGGTAGGAGGGCGCTCTTACGCATATCGAACGGTTACACACAGACTTGACTAAAGACTAGGCCTGGTCACAAATATTTAAATCTAAATGACCGTTATTGAAAATAACACTATTTTGCAGCAGGGTTAATCCACTAACCCTGACGGGTTTTGAAGTCAATAATTTTTTCTTAAATTATTATGATATTACTAAGATCTTTTGAATAAAGGTTTAAGAGATGATTTAGTAATGTCACTGGGACCGAGACTGCCATAGTAAATGCACGTAGCAGTTCCCCAAAATACCGTTTGGAAATCCCCCATGCCCAAATCGAGCAGATCGTGTCCTACCCCCCCTGCAGTTGGCAAGTGGCAACACTACTGTGCAAATTTGAAAATTGGGGTCGCTCTTCAAAAATGGACTGGTATTGCTTTATATTTTCATATTTCCCCCTCACACCTTTTCCCTTCAACTCCATTCCCTTGGCGTAAATCAATTATAACCCCCTCCCTTAGTGAGTGCAATTATGACGTGTGGTATTTTATGGTATTTCAGAGTTTCTTATGAAATTAGGGAGTGTTGTGTTTCAAGGGAAACTAAACATTTGTTGTTGTTTGGCTCTACTTGCAGGTCCACTTCTGTAACAAAGAACCCACCATCATCAGCCCCGAGGTTCCGATGTGGGAAAGAGAGTACATGGAAGCAAGACGTGGACACTGGGAGGAATTCGCCAGGGACCGGTGTCGCTTTAAGAGAAGAATTCGACAGGCTGAACTCAACATCGCACCATGCTTTACTCCTGAGCACAGGGTGAAAGTTCTCCAGAAGCTTTACTCAAATTTGTGAAAACCATGCATTATGTTCACTCTTGTCTTCCAATATTTGTTTTTTATGGAGTAACCAAGGGTGGTGGTTTAACTAACCCTTAGTTTGTGCAAGATTTGTTTCCCTTTAAACTGCTGAACTTTTGTCCTACATAGACAACAGCAGAGAGCTATGATGCCCTTCCCATAATGCATCACTCCAGTTTTAATAACAAGTAATCATCACTCTTAAAGGTGCAACGAGAGATTTCAAATTTACAGGTGTCCCAAAAAAATGTGAAAATTGTGATTTTGGCATTGGTGTAAAGCTTTCTATCAAAAATATCCCCATCTGAAAGGATTAACCTGAGAACTTTTTCTTTGGTAATTTCCTATAGGAGCAAATACAAAATTTAGCTTATTTTTTCTATTGAAATTTAAACATATATACAAATCACCTTTGTTTCCATTTTAAGTTATTCCTGTAACCAAATAAAATGTAGGGAATCTACTGAGTGTCTAATCTATTATGAAATCACTATGTATATATATCGCAGAAAATATGGATGACTTGCAATCTCTCGTTGCACCTTTAAATTCTGCACACAAAAGAGGCAATCCAACCCGTGGATCATGCATGTGATTGAAGTTCAGTATCTTTCCATTTTATGTTTAAAATTACTAGTTGAGCACTAGGATATTAAACTATTTGTATACCTTATAAATATTATATATGCCACTGTAATTTCCAAAGAAAAACATCATACCGTACATGTACTGTGGCAATGCACTGGTGCTCACTTCATATGCTGGTATTGTTATTATGCTATATTGCTTACACATTTCCATTTAAGGTGTTGGCATTATGATTTGGTTTCTAAGGAGTACGCGCAAGCCGACTTTAATAAACTCGAAGATAAGCAAGCGTGCATTCGTTTGCGATTTTAGCGTCGCAAAAATTCATGAGCGATTTTCCCCCTCTGCGTTTACGCGAATTTGTAAAGCGTTCGCAAAATCGCGTAGAACTTTGATGTTGCTAGGACTTGTCTGAGAACGCGTCTGATTAATTACGCGTCTCGCCTTTCACGCACCCATTTTTTGTTTTGCTGCGTGACTTATTTATAAGCGTAAAATAACGCAAGACACAGCGACTCTAGTGAAGACGGGAATTTCATCAAAATTCCCTCTAAAAATGACCGTTTTCGGCGGTTTTCAGGAAAACTAATATGGTGACACCATTTTTTTATTTCGGTTTTTTCAAGTATGCAACTTAGACCTAAACATATGTGAAAATCAGAAAAACGTTCGGCCCCTTTGTTCCCATAGAGTTGCGTGGTAAATAATGTAAGATTTTGAGCAAAAATGTACTTTTTGAAACTCTTTTTTCTCAAAAACGAATATGGTAAGCCCTATTTTTTATTTCAGATTTGTTATCAGCACAAATGAATATACTATACATCAAATTTTAAAGAAATTCTACGGCCCATTTAAATCATGATGCCAACACCTTAAGGACAAGAAGGGCAGAAGCTATAATTTTGTAGTGTAGAATAAATAAAGGGAATCCATTCTTGTAAATCCCTTTAGCCCCAAACCAGATCTTTAAATTGGATGGTGTAATGAAATTCTATCCATATAGGTAAAACTAGTTTGGTGGGAGGCACAGATTGGCAATACATATAAATTTCCTTTGCAAAAATGCTAGCATGACATTGTTCATACTTGTTTGTAAAATTTTTATGAGGTTAAAGGTGCATGTTCTGATCGTCTTTGGGACCCCATGATTTACCCGGAAGTAGTTGATATCAGATGAAAGGCCGTATTTTTCTCATTGTCATCCTGAAATTTGAGCCCTCAAATCCATTTCATTCCCAAGATATAAACAAAAAACTGCAGAATTAATGGTTAAACATCAATATTATAGGCCGTGATACGTTTGCGATTTAACTATCTTTTCGTGCTACAGCACTGGGGATTACTTACTTCCTTCACTAAAATTTTAAAAATATTATGTAAACCAGGAAAAGCTTTATCCCCAAATGAAAAGAGTGCACATTATTTAGAAAAATGAGTAAAATGTCAACTCAATTTACTTCCAGAATATCAGTGACCAATATGTACACGTAAACTCAAGCGAACAAAAGAGCTATTGATTTTCAACAATCAACCTAAAAACACTTTTTCTCATCAGGGTATGCAAGTCCATTGTTACTGCCCACACCTTTGAAAACATTTTCAAGCTATATCAGGTGTTATCACTTCCCCGTATCGAGCTCTAGCATCTGTTCATAACATAAAGGGCAACATACCTCGCTCATGAGTTTTAAAAATGTAGGTAGCTGAATACCATTGCCTTTCTTGGTAAATTGAATAGGAAAAGGGTTAACGTTTTAAAGACAATAAGTTGCGGATTTAGGTAATGCACAAATTAGGTCATCCCCTGCAAAGGGCTTTTCTATCATGAATTTTATCCCTTTACAATTTCTTTTCAAAAAAAAATTATTAATCATATGGTCAAAGTTAATTGAACACACAGTAGAATCTCAAGATTTCTTTCATCGCGAACGAGGAAAGAACTTAGCCAATTCGGCAAGGACATAACATTCTAAATCTGTTCAACTGCATGCACAATAACAATGGACCAGATGTAAAAGAATGTGAAGTGTTTCTGGGCCGATTATTGAATATCATTAGCTCCATTGTTCGCTTGAGCATGTTGAGGTTATGTATATCCATTGGTCACTGATATTCGATAAGTAAATTGAGTTCACATTTTATTCATTTTTCTAAATAATGTGCACTCTTTTCATGTGGGGACACAGCTTTTCTTGGTTAAAATAATATTGCTTTAATTTTAGTGAAGGAAATAAGTAATCCCCAGGTCTGGAGCACAAATATTTAATTAAAAGGCCTACATTGTATCATGTACCATAGCCTATTAGCACAACATTGAATAGGGCTTTGCTGTATGCATTATTGCTTCTACCATCAAAACCGCAAGTTTGTTTCCCACGTTTTAATACTTGATGGGGTGTATGTGCAAGTGTCAGGCTCTCATATCAAGTAGAGAACACAATCGACATAAATCGGAACAAGTACCTTTAATTACACCTCCAATGTACATAAAGGAGCATTTTGTGATCCGCAGCAATGTCCCCTCTCACCAAGTGCCAACCTACCTCAAACAATTTAATTTTTGTATCATGTGATCAATTAGTTTCTGTATTGTATGTGTGCTTAACCCTAACCCTGACGTCGGTTTCTAGCCTATCCCGGGAGGAACTGAAGGAGTGAGGGAAGAGGGGAACAAGAAAAGTCGCAAATTCGGGTGGGATTCGAACCCAGGGCCCTTCGGGCCCCAGCCCCATGACCCGGGATAGCACGCTACGGCGGTGTCGCTGGCCCGGCCAGCGATTTCATGCCCATATGAGTCTTGGTTTCATGACGTCATCGCTACTTTCTGGACTTAGTGCATTTTTCTCAATTAACACAGTGAGTTTTGGTGAGATCTAGCTGTGCTAGGGTTAAAAAGGCACTACCAGTGATCCACCTGAAAGAGTCAAAATATTCAAAATTTGCAGGAGTATAAAGTGAAGGATAAGTTATTTCGTCACATTTTTAAGGAATTCTTTCCGAATGAAAAAGGATAATTAACAAAGGAAGAAAACAGTGAGTGGTGTTTAAAGATAAGAATTGCCATTCAATTGCATGTACTGTAGTACATGTACATGTATGTGTCTGTGCGGACAGTAATTATATAATATTTAATGGCTTTGAGTATGATACAAGAATGTATTGCACCAGCTAGAAAAATATTGTACGAGTCGAAGACGAGTACGTACAATATTTTTTCTAGCGAGTGCAATATATTCTTGTATCTTACAAAAAAAGCCATTCAATATTATTGTTATTATTTAAATATCAGGCTGACTCAAACCAAACATTGCTTTGACCGTGTTGTAGTCCAACTGGCGAGTCTTGATCGACATGATCAAACACCCCAGTCTACCAGTCTGAATGATAGTGCTTCATTGATGTTGTTCCAAAATGCCCGGATGCGATACAATATTCAAAAGAATATTGTATTGCATCCGGGCACTTTTACCAAAACTGTACAATACACAGATTTCTTTGTTCCACTCGGAAGCCTGATATAAATAATGACTTGTATCCAGTGTTGTCTTTGTTATTTTGCTTGTAGTCATCACTTGCAGGTCAGAATATATTTTATGATACTATGATAGCTATACTACAGACATGCAACAATCTGATTTTTGATTTCTTTTGATTTTCTGATTTGAAAAATCACTGACTTGCAAATTTGATTATTTCTCCATTTATTTTTTTTTGGCAATTTTATATTTTCTGTCCTGAGAAACGGAGGGTGTTGTTTTGAACCAATCCAATAATGCATTGTGCCTATACTGTAATGTACTCAACACAGTAGTTAAGGATAAAAATGCTCAAGAAGTTATTATTAAGAACCACAAGACATTTCATGATCATGCTAACTATTATCTTTACTAGTGCTTTGTGGGCTATAATGAGTTAAAAGTCAAGGTTTTTTTTATATGTGGTGTTAATAGGATTTTTGTGGGATCACATGACAATATTGAACTGGTGCATTGTGGGATGGAATCATTACACCCTCTGGGGCATAAATGACAGCACAGTTGCCTGCGGTACATTCTGATGCTCATAAAACCCAAATCAATCATTTACTGTGCACAATGATCACTTCTGTGTAAATTGCTATACTTTGTTCATAACCAAAGAGACAAAATATATTCGGCTTTGTGTGCCTCTTTCCACAAACATGCAATGCACATACTTGTACATGTAGCAACACACACTGTCTATCTGCTGTGGTAGCGTTCTCTGCAGGTGCAAGAGCGTGCGCTTTATTCCGCATCAATTTGAAGCTGGAGTCTTGCCTCTTTGGTGGTGAACTACATGTAAGGGTGTGTTGAGTCCACCCCACAAGGCACCAGTTTGGGTAATTTTACCTCAGTAATGTCATGTGATCACACAAAAATCCTATTCTTAACACATAAAAACCTTGTCTTTTACACTCATTTTAGCCCACAAAGCACTAGTCCTTGGGGAATTTTTATCATGATCATGAAATGTTTTGTTGCCCTTAAACTTCTTGAACGTTTTTTATCCCTAAGTACTGACATGTGTTTAGTACAGTACATAGGCTCATTGCATTCTGGGATTGATTCAAAACACCCTCTGGTGGTGAACAAAGTATAGTACAATAGGCAACAAGCAACTTCAAATTCCTGTTTTCAGATATATGATACATGTTTTTCATGTATGTTTGTGTCTACAATGTACATGCAGTACTAGAATCAATGTACTTCATCACATACATGTGTGAATAACAATGAATGTTTTTATTAATTTCCAAATATAAATAATTGCTATTAAAATGTTTCACAATCAAAGTGGGGTGAAGCGGGAGATTCTTTGAATAATGGGACGGGAATCGCAAAATAGGCCTGTACTATTATGTCACTGATGTGATCTTTGTACTCATTTATCAATACATGACCAGTCAAGTCTGGAATTGTATTGGTGCATGACATTGCATTTTTTTGTAGCAAACTATGCAGTAGTATACAAATAATGCATACTATAAATAATAAGCTTTAGTAGTGAAAAGAATTTTATCACAAGGTCAAAGTTTGACAGAATGATGTAATTTTCCTGTAGCTTATCCTACATGTAGGCCTACAAGGCTAAAAGTTTGTCTCATACTGTGTAAATTTCAAAATAAAAAAAAATGCCCGGAAAATAAAAAAAGTATACTTTCCAAATTTATTGAAAACTTTAACAGGTTGTGAAGCGTAGTCATTTTCATCATCATTCCTGAAGAGTCGCATGTTAAAACACTTAAATGTTTAAACAAGCCAGTTCAAAACAATGTTTATGTTTAAAAAATAAAAAACATCAAATCGGAATATGTGCATTTCATGTTCAGGGTGGAGAGTATTTTAAAGGTGCAACGAGAGATTTTGAGGCACCCAAATATTGTGTCATAATAGTAAATTCATATAGATTAGACACTCAAAAGATTTCCTATCGAATATTTGGCACAAAAATGTCTTGAAAGAAAGAAAAAAGGCGACTTGATTGCTTATATTTCAATATAAAATCATAGGCTGAATTGTATTTGCTCTTACGAAAATTAAAAAGTTCACAATTTTGTACAAAAGAAACTTCTCAGACTAATCCGTTCAGAGGGGGGATTATTTTTGATGGAAAGCTTTACAATCGTGCAAATCAGAATTTACATTTTTTCTGCGACACCTGTTATGTGAAATCTCTCGTTGCACCCTTTATGACGTACATTAGTTTTTGTTAAAATTTTAAATTTTTGATGGGAGGGAAAACATTCAATGTACATTTTAACATGCTCTGAGGGAAATGGAACTGAATGTATTCACACTTTCTGTGCTAAACCAACTGGTGTTGGGATTGTATAGGCCAGACCCGTCTTTTCCTGAGAGTGAAGGTTAAGGGGAAATACAGGGTGAGTCAAAAGCTTATTTATAAGCTTTAATATGCTGCAAACATTCACATCGGTTAAGTATAGACTGAGCTACAGTCCTATAAATTTAAGTACCCGGTAGTTGGTTTTACACTCTGTCCACTGATTCACATTAAATTGAACAGCATGGAAGCAAATTGATGTAAAGGGAATCGGACTATTTATGAGTGCAAAAGAATACTATGACAGTATTTAACTCTACAAAATGCAGTCACAATTTACTATTGATGACATCTATACTTTTCTTCACCTTCATCACTCATAAAAAAATCAAATGGAAAAAAATGTAACTCAGCAGAGGATGTTTGAACCAATCCCATAATGCATTGCAATGTGACTATACAGTACTGTACTGTACTAAACACATGTCATCAGTACTTAGGGATAAAAAGTGTTTAAGAACCACAGACATTTCATAATCATGCTAAAAATTCCCAAAGTACTAATGCTTTTGTGGGTTAAAATGAGTGTAAAAGTCATGATTTTCATGTGTTAAGAATAGGATTTTTATGAGATCACATGACCATATTGAGGTGAAATTTCCCAAAACGGGTGCATTGTGGGATTGACTCAATACACCCTCTGGTGTGTCAGTTTCAGGAAATTGAATGAAACACAACACCTGAAGAAACACACATCAGTGACAACCTTTTGAGGTAGAAACATGCTTGAGAATTGTCTTTAGTTTTCAACCACATCTTTTTAAAAAATGTTTCAAATCTTTCCATTATCACTGGATTAAGATACATCTTAAGTTAACATAAACATGGACATACACCCACTATCATGTATTTCAACAGTACATATGTACTCCATTGAGCACCATGCCATTTATTTAAATGGCAATCTGTGGACGGGCAAAACTGACTATAAAATTTAAAAATTTAACGGTACGCAAACTAATTAAGTGGTGGGTTTGGTGGACCATAAGGTATGTTTTCTCTCCTTCCACCAAACCTAAGTATACAAGGGGGGAATAAAAAAAAAAAAATTAAAAGACGTAGCTCGTTATACTAACAATGGGAACAATATTTGCAGCAATTTTAAGCTAATAAAATTTTGCTACCAATATGTTGAGGTCTGGGGATTCTTAAAGATCAGGCCGGTAACAGTGGGGGGGGGGGGGGGGGGAGGGGAGGGGTGGATTACCCCAGGGGGCCGGCACCAGGGGGCAGTCGCCCCCCTGAGTTCAAAATTAGGAAAAGCAGGTTTATGCAATAATTGCCAAAAATTGGGTTTTTTAACCAAAATGAGTTCCATTTGTACTGTTCGCCCCCCCCCCCCCCCCCCCTCATGATGTTACCCTGGGATGCCACATCCCCCCAACAATTCCAAAAAGGGCCGGGCCCACAAACCCCCAAAAAAATGGATCTCAAAAGGGCTAACAGACGATAGAATCCATTCCCGGGAAAATTTGCTATTTCGAAGGAATTTTGATTGTGTTTGGGAATTTGGCATTTTTTTGCCAGACCCTGAAAGTACAGGCATTAAATTTCTAAATTGTGAGCAACAGCAACTGCCATGATTTAAGGGACATTTTGATCTAAAAAGTCAATTGTTTATTTAGAGTGTATCCTTTGATTGTCACCACTTGGATGAAAGAAATCAATTAGCCTATATGGCATAAGGCCTGCCCATAAACACCATTCAAAATCTCATTACAAGTCTATATGAGGATTTTCATTGCAGAAGAGTTAAAATGTACATGAAGGAATAACCCTAGCTACTTGGTGACATTAGTACTGGTTATGTTTGTGTAATGTCATTTGATATCTAGTACGGTGTACCATTTTCATTTTCACATCAAGCTATTAAAACGCATGGGAAATGATTGAATGCTATCGGCATATGTGATATAATAAAGCCTATGACAAGAATTATATGCATTGTATAAGCTATTGACATGTTTTTATGGATACTTGTACTGTGGCCAAGATATAGGTCATAGGACATGTACAGAATTCAGAATTACCAACTTTTTGCCACCAATGTCAGGACTATGAGTAATAGACTAGAGAGATGTGCAGTACAGTAAGGGTACATCATACCGGTTCTAATATGAGTGACGTAATGAGATGCAACAGTCCACTGTTAACTCAGACACAACATGTAACATGTAACCATGTATGTAGTCTGTCATTGCCTAATTTTTAAGTGTCATGCGTGCAAGGAGCACCAGTGATTTTTATGAGTCAACAACAAATTGCCAAGGCACTGTGTCCCGGATTGTAGCAATTGAATCATCAAACAAAGGGACACATATATGGGCAAGAAATTGGACCGTTATCCCTGGTCATGGAAAAAATGGTTCAAAACCGACCCTGATTTCCGACTTTTTCTTCCCTCTGTATTCCGTCACTTTCTCTCGAAAACAGATGGGGCGTTATATTTAAAGAAAGCAGCACCACCCGCTCCTCACATATCAGTGTCCGGTCCCTAAAATAATTGCCATGATTTTCATAAAAATCAGGCAATTCATCAAGCTGAGCATATTTATTTATTTCAAAAAAATTGAAAGTTTCTATTTGAATTGGAGCAAATGACAAATTCAGCCCATGGATACGTGTTGCATTGAAAAGAATATCAACATTCCACAATCAATGGTAATGTTAAGACGTTTCTGTATCCAAACACAAAAAAGGACAATTTTTGATGTCTAACCTATTTGAAATCACTACATAAAAAAATTATACATTATCTTCATATCATGTGGATGCCTCAAAATCTCTTGGTATTATACCTTTTAACAGTTGTAGCTTCTATAGGTGTACTTGTTTATACATATGTACAGGACATGTTACTCGCCTGTGTATGGCATTGGATTGCATGTGGAAGATTCTTACATGTACCTCTATTTACCATGCACATGCTATCAACCTTGGTTTTAATAATAATGCTGCACAATAGAAAATAAAAAATTCATTTCTTAAAAGGATTGCACGGTCAATTCATTAGAACATAGGTGCCCACCTGGCAAGCATGGTTATGAGGTGTGGGGTTTACTAACCATGTAAGCCATTCACAAGGACTAAACAAATCCCGTCTGATTGCCCTGGGTAGGGACAAAACCTTATGCATTGTTACTACCCTGAATCGGGCACGTTGAACATTTTGAAGCAAGGTAGTTCAATTTGGTACCATTTTTGTAAGCTTATATTTGGAATAAAATGTGGTTTCATGCAAATTTACAGTACTGTAAACATGCACAGCTCTTTGACCTCTTATAAATTGTCTCTTATTTTTAGAACAATTTAAAGCAGTCGTGACACAATTTTGACAACTGATATAAGTAGGGACATGCAAGAGCTATCATCTCTGCAAAAATCAGACAAATCCATTACAGGAATCTTACCATATAGGCCTACAAATGTCATGATTTGCATGTTATAGCGCCCTCTATATGTCCATTCTCCATAGAAAGACATGGAAAACTAGATTTTTAAGAAAAATCATATTTGCCCGCAATGAAATTTCCTAAAATTTTCACAGAATGTAGTTAATGGACTAAATATTCCAAATCAGTTGTCAAAACTGTGTCGCCAGTGTTTTTTTTGTTTTTCTGGTTTTGTCATAATAAATGAGACTTTCAAACAGCTGTGATTGTATATGGCCATACAAAATTCAAGTGACCTGGGAATGAGAGGAGATAGGTGGTTGTTTTGCTTTAATCCATTACCATGGGCAGGTCCAGTACGTAGTGTTATATGTTAGCTACAAAAAATTCTATTATCTCTGCTGCTCATTATTAAAAATGCAGCATCCTGAATGGTCGGATTACTTACTGCCCATTATATAAAATTGGATCATTTGAGTCCAATATTTTAAACCTCATAGCGAGACCAATAGATTTTGGGTGTAAATCATCTGATTTTGATTTTCTGGACTCCTCAAAACATGATAATCTGCAATAATGGGTCACTAATGCATTTTGGTTATAGAATAGAAATAAAGGGTTTGCAGTGTCATCTATGGGCTCGTAGTGTATCTGCAGTTAGAAAAACTGTAAAATAATGGGCTTTGCTGCGCCTCGCCCATTTAGTTTTTCTGACCTCAGACACATTATTCACCCATAAATAATACTGCATCACCTTTATTACTTGAATATTGGACTGCCAATTTGGTTTTCACTGATGAAGTATTTCCTATTTCCATATTTTTAAAAACGAACATGATTCCCCTGCTGGAGAAAGCAAACCACCCTGCGTGCAAACACGCATGCCCCTGTATGAGTGAACCCATGCACAACTTGTGTTAATTGCATGCTTCTACACTATAATTCCTCTCACTGAATATAAACTTTTAAAGTAGCTCTTGGTTATAAACCTGCTGCATTAAAAGTGTCATATCAAAATTGGTTGCATGTGTTAATGGGTTAGAAACACTGCCAACTGTGTATGCTGCATCAAAAAGAATTTATAATTTTTATGTAATTGTGACTATCTAAGCATACAGATAAGCAGTTGTAAAATCTGTAATCTTCAATTTTTTATAATTTTGTGAATGTACGAAAAGACATGTATTGTGAATGGTTTAAACCTTTGTAGATAATGTAAATAAAGAGATTTTATCTCAAAACTTCAAGCAGATTCTTGTGAAAAAGTTGTATTTCTTTCATCAGAATAAGATTCGATCCATGCATGATAATGCATCCCCAGGATGCATTAAATTGTAATTGTGTTTAAGTATACAAGCTTCCAAATTTTTTAAGTCTTTTTGCCCAGTGACTTCCAATGATCAGCTTGTGCACAACTAAAGGGAATTTTCAGACGATGGTGGCCAAGCCTCATACAGTATGTAGCAATTCGTCCAAATGAATCAAAATAGATAACAGCAATACAGGGACTCCACAGCATTTTGGGCACTTGATGTGGTCCTTTCACAGGTGTCCCAATGGCCCACATACAACCTTGTGATCATCCTCGTCCATTATTCAAGATTTCGCTTTATGCATTTTTTCCCAAGACGACATCCAAATTTGTGATTTCTTGGACACCACCCCTAGAAATTCCATTGTTGCTGTATCTGAAAAAAGCACCAACGGTCTCCACGGGTCTCAACCACAGAAATAGAGAACCACCTTAGTCTTGATCCCAGTACTTGGTGGGTGTCCTACAGAATGTATACTGCGAATACTCCCCAAAAGTCTGGTGGAATTAGTTTCAGGTCGATCACCAATTAGTCAGCTAATCAAGTCCTGATTTGGCTGATCATTAAAGGTGCATTTCGTGATTCAAGCAAGTTGTGTTTTATTCACGGTTTACTAGATATCCTAGGCTTAAGAAAAGCTTATTCACCGAATTTGAGTTGTGTGTTATGAGCAAATGCTAGTTTCCCACGGTCCCATAAATACAAAATTGCGAATTTTTCACAGATACGACCAATGAATAAAACAGGTGCTGGAATCACAAAATGCACCTTTAAATCTTTTTTTCTGCCTCTTGCAAATGCGTGCTTGTTCTAATCGCATCTTTAACGTGGATTTGTAAATGCACATGGCACAGCTAGCATGCAGGTATTTGACACTGGCGGATCCAGGTTTTTTTCGGGGGGTGAGCGCCCCCGGTAATTTGGCCAAAACCTTGTAAAATCAGCCAATTTTTTTACCATAACTACCTTCCAGCCCCCCCGGTAATTTTGGCATTTTTCAGGGCGTGGATCCGCCCGTTTGAAGCTATGAACACAGTTTGCACAAATATTTTTCTGATGTACTTATTTAAAACTGGAAAAGAATCATCCAAATGCACAATTTGTTGTGACAAAGCTTTTTGTACAGTGCTAGTGTCTGGCTTTGATTCATTTTGGCATTAAAGGCACTGCCAGTGATTTGCTATATCAGAAAGTCAAAAAATTCATCAAAAATCAGATTTTTGCAACAAGTATGGGTATCCTAACTTTCCCTACAATTATAAGACCAAAAGCAACTTAATCAGACATTTTAGTCATTACTGACTAACTGGTCGTACTACCCGTAAGTGAAATGGAGATTCAATATCTTTGAAACACTGCTATTTTCTTTCTGTTTCTGCCTTTTCAGTCATTTCTCAGTTGGGAAAATAGTTATAAGACTTATAACTGACTTCACTTTCAGCTTTCTTGCAAGTTTTCAAAAAATTGGACTATCACTGATAGTGTCTTTAAGGTGTGCATCAACTGTACTTCAATCCACCCTGCATACATTACGTCTCCAAACCAAAGAGTTCTATTATAGATAGAGAGGAAAAACTTTACGTAATCTTTAGAAATACACCGTCTCTCATGTTTTGCCGACCACAATAGGAGAAGAAAACCTAGAGTACCAACAATAGAAAGCAATGTCTGCCTCCCCTCCTCCCCCTCCTCTTTCCTTCCTACATATCTGTGTTTTCCGCTTTGCATATACACTATCGGTAGTGATACATTAATGTATGGTGTTAGAGGTTGCCAGGTTTAATAGTGTACCTGGATCATTGTGCTCAGATCTCTTTTTTCCATAATGCAAATGCGCGCTTCGGTGCCCAGCTGTCTTCTTGCGGTGAAAAAAATTTTCTTCCCTCCAGACGAATGATGTGTCATTCCATTCGTTGTGTGGCCATCGGTAGGACAGGACAAAATTTAACCACCCAATAGCACCCAACATCCCAACAACTGATATTTTGGCGGATTGTTAGTGTATCGCATTGACATTAATGTGTGTATACAAGCACCCCCAGAAACTGATAATTATTCCACGTGAATATTCAAATGTCAGCGCCCAGCACGGACGAACTGGTGAAATGCGTTCACAACCCAACCCCCTTGCTCCAAACCATGGACAGGACAGTTTTACATGAACCCTACTTAAGGTTCATAATGAATGTAACTTCAGTCGAGTGTGAGAATTGTACTGCTTGATGAGATTGTGCGTTGTTCCTTTATTGACAAGCGTGTTTCATTTGGTTTTGCATTCAACTGGCCCGTCGTCCAACCAAAGCTGTGTGATAGTGGGCACATGAAGACCTTTTTTTTTTAACACCAACACCTACAGTAAAAATAGCAATCCATGTTTTGCTTGCAATGTATGGAAGGTTGGACTGCAACACCAAAGCAAATGCGCTCATAGCATTCGCCAATACCACAGAGCTCATCAAAACAATTTTAATGCTAAAACAATTGTCATCAATGTTTTTGGTGATGTGTTTTCATGTGAGGGCGAAATTGTCCAACCTATCTTTATCAGAACTGCAAACTTTCTTAGGTGTTTCTAGTCTTCATCCATAAGTTTTGTTTCCATACTTCAAATTCCATTATTTAAAGTATTGATGCAGTACTCTGTTTTTTACAGAATTATCACTTACCAGTATTCTTGTGATTTCAGTCTTGAATACTAAATTGAAAATATTGGTAATCTGATTTTGTTAACAAATAATTTGTTTCAGCCAAAACTTTGCTTCAGCATGGAAAAACTTTGCATTTACGAGGCAGCTAGCTTTGACTGTGAATGGGACTCCCTTTATTAACACTTGTAAAAAGGCCAACTTGGGTCTATTGAGGATTAAGCCTGGTTTGTTGAACCAGGGGAGTCTCTTCCCCACATCACATCAAAATGGACATTGATCCATCACACTTAACACAAACAAATTGTGACCCAACTTGATCCTATTGAACCTTACCTCAAGTTCCTAAAGGTCGCCCTTATTTCCTCCCACCCACATATGGTTATGGATTGTAAAATTCAAGCAATCCTTTTGGAAATGGGTAACTGTAACTAAATTGCAAAACCAACCACAAAATCACCCATATTGATTCAATTTAACACCTAGATTACCTTTTTAAACTTCAGCCTATTTAAGATCATCCCATCCCTTCCACCCACTGATCATTGCTACCGAATTGCTTCAATTGAAGTGATACTTTTCAAATGGGGCACTTTACTCAACCAAAACTTCAACCAACATGCTCGTGAGGGGGGATTTAATCCCACCAACATACTATTCTTATATCTTGGCTTTTGAACAAACTCACAATCCAAAACAACCAAATTTGCCCATTTGAGGAGCTGGAGGGCAGTGCGTAAGGGCCTGCCCTTCTGAGGGGCAAATTCCCAGTCCTTGGAGAAATATTCCCTCTCAGGGGGGGTCAAAAGCCAATTTTTCCCGGTCAGAGGGCTAAAACGGCTGATTTAGCATGATTTTCGCAATTTTTTCCCGACAAAGTCTCAGGGGGGCAACCTGCCCCTTCCCCACTGCTGTCAGGGTGACTCCACTACGGTAACTACTAACTTGTATAAAACACACAATTAAGCAACAAGTCATACAAGCATTCCTATCATGTTTTATTCACATGATTCCTGCTAATTATTGCCAGTATACAAGAGTAAGATAAGTACAGGTTTGGAATAAAATCTACAAGTATTATCTTAGAAATAAATACAATATTTACACAACTTGGCATTCAAGGACTCTACACATATCCATGTTTAACCTTTCAGCATTTGACCAAATTCAAAGTTGTGAATTCTATAAAAGGTTCCATATTCTATTTTATTGCAATTCATACTTTTTTAACACACTAATGACCTTTAGATTTAAGGTTTATGCAGGAGCAGATGCATAAGACATGATGCCTAACTTTCCACATCTTCAAAAAGGTATTGTGATTGCATGCTTCTTGCATGGTAAGTTAGGCATCATGTCTCTTATACATCTGTACCTGTATAAACCTGAAAACTGAAGGTTATTACTTTGTCCAGCCAGAAGCATTTTGCCCATGTGCACCACGCATGCCGGCATTGTCCATTGTGCAATTACAGCTTTAACTTGCCCCAATGGACTGGTTTAACACCACATTTAAACTATGACATCACTCCTTAATTTTGGCGGGACAAAGTATCATAGGTCCAAAATTCACATTCTGGTTGACACATCCATTGCTTTATCAGACCACTATCCATAAAATAATTATGTTTAATTTGTTATCTCAATGACAAACCCACACCAATTCTGTACATGTTATCTGGTTGATATGATAATTGTTTACATCAGCCTTGCGTTTCCACACCTATATTTTGATCAGTGCCAAGTAGGTGGACTTGTGACATCGTGGGTTGATATTAATATTCCGATCATGGAAAATTGCATTGTGAACTTACATAAGTAATATCTTGAGTGATCAATTCATTCCCTCATTGTCTGTTTCCTTTTTTTACACAAACTATAAAGCTGACTGGGCAAATACATTGTTCTAAAGATGGATTACATCCTTTAAGCATACGAGTAAAAGCATACCAATTAATTCCTGCCTTTTTAGTACTCATGAAAATATAGTACTAAGCTGTGACAATGATGTCAACATTTGGCTTGTCAAAGACTAGATCATTTCAATTCTGCTACAAAAATAGAATATTTTCTCAAAGGAAAATGTATGGAAGCCCCACTTTTTAACAATTCGTACCCAGCTATGATCCTGCCGTACGTTTTTGCAAAATGCACACTTTTTGGTATTTTTGTAGTACATCTTTCTGATAAGGGAATTTTTGTACCAACAGGTTGCTAAAAATCATCCACATGCATAAAAACTACTTTCTTTAAACTTGTACATGGAAAAGATATGAAAATACATAACCTACAATAGCAAACTATACATTTTTAGAAACGCTCCAGAGATCTAAATATGTAGTGTAGAATATGTGTGGAATTGGTAATTGTGAATGACACTGGCCTTAATTTTTGTTACAAACTTGGAAGTCTGTTTTTACTACTAGAAAGCCCCTACCCTGAACAATCAAATGTGCAGGGGCATAGCCAGGATTGTAATTTGACGGGAGGCTGAGACTGTCTTTGTGCCCTAAATTTGTCCAAATTAGGCTGATTTTGCACGATTTTGTCAAACTTGACGGGGGGCTAGCGCCCCCTGAGCCCCCTCCCTGGCTATGCCACTGATGTGCATCCAGATATGAGGCAGGGGTATGCATGGGTTGGTACATTTTGTGACCCCACTTTTTCTGCTCCAGTTGAATTTAGCAGCCTTGACGGAATAAAGTACAGTATCCCCTGCACTTTATTCCGTCAAGGCTGCTGACTTCAACTGGGAGCAGACTAAGTGGGGTCACAAAATGTACCGACCCGGTATGCATATTTTAAATAAGGTGGTTCTCCTACCATATGTCTTGCCCATATGACCGCTCACCCCAATTGGAGTATACCTCATATGGGGTTTGGGTCAGTGCTTATACTGACCAAGTTTAGGCAGAAAGATGAATAGATAGATTTTCAAAGAATGCCCCTTTAATCTGCCCACATGACCTCTCACCCCAATTGCATACACCACATATGAACCTTGGGCCAGTGTTTCTTCTGATCAAGTTTGGCTGCAACTGGCCAAGCATTTGGGCAGAATAAATAACCAAACTTCAACCGGACATACATACTACATACATTCACACATAAACATACAGAAATAGTAATTTCTTAGTCTTGCTCTGAGCAAGCTACTTTTCACTTTCACCCTTCTTTGATTTCTATTACATTTTCAGAATCCTTGAACCAAAAATTTTTTTTTTTAAATTTATACTTTTGCTCTCATAGCGTGTATATGTACACTTCTCAAGATACTGTAATGTATATCAAAATAGGTGCGACAGGAAGTAAAAATCTAGGTGTGGTGCAAAGTCGGAGAGTTCACAACATATGACCATATTAAACTACATAGAAGGTTGGTTGTGAGGTGCTAGTGTGCAGGAACCCTGGCATGCATAGCCATGTGGCATCGGTCTGGCAGTAACCATAGTAGATCAAAAATCAAGGGAATTTGAATCACAACCATTGTGGTAACTAGAAGACAGATGGATGTCACAAAGTCCCTAGCTGGGTACCGTACTGAAGCAGCTGGCTGACTCCGAAAGAGCACAGGGTGGATCATGTATGCACAGTAAACACAAATCTCAATACAGACTATTAATAAACTAACTCTACTCAAAATATCTAAAGGAAAACACCAAACAAAGAAAAGAAAAGAACTAGAATTTCGCGGTTCTCGGCTTTCGCGCTCGCTATATTCAAAGAATATAACATGTGGGCCGCCCCATGACCTTTGACCCTGGCACGTGACCTTTGATCTCATCAACATATGAGGGATCGCATGGTGCACCTATGACAAAAGTTTGGTTCCAATTGAACTTCAAGTTTTCAATTTAGATGAATTTTACATTTTTAGCCCATTTTTCAACTTGACCTCACATGACCTTTGACCTTTTCAACATGACCTTTGACCTCATCAACATATGAGGGATCCCATTGTGCACCTATGACAGAAGTTTGGTTCCAATTGAAGTTAAACTTTTCAATTGAGGTCAATTTAAAAAAAAACTTAACAATTTTTGACACACACATACACACACACATACACACACACATACACACACACATACACACGCACAACGGATTGCTAAGTGGTCCCGCCAGCTATAGTGGCGGCCCACAAAAAAGAAAGACTGATGCCACTTTAAGCTCCCTTGCAGACATAATAAACACTGGATAACAAATACCTATCACAGAAAAGTGTTCTCTATGCCAGATTGACTTGCATTAGGCTTCCTATATTAGCGAAACAAAACAAACACACTCATGCATATAGGGTACACTAATTCAATTTTATCAACATCACTACACAGAAGGAATTAAAGGCATGTAAACCAAGGGTTGCCGTAAAGTCCTGTGTTACGGAAGGTATAGTATGACCAATTGCCTGCATTTATAGTTGGAAAAAGATGCAGGTAACAAATACAGTAAAAAATAATTGCGGTCTGGACCATGAGCGTTGTGTTACGTCACGGTTTGTGGAATGGGCCAAAGAGTCACATGAGTGTCGCCAATAGTCACCACCTACCCCGGCCCCTCCTTCTACCAAGTTTAAATCATCGTATAGCCCCTTACGGAACTATACGGCATAGCGAATATTAAGGGATTTTTAACCACAGACACACACAGATAGACAGACACTACATGGATACACAAAACACACGCCAGAGTAATTCGCGATGTGTTCTTAGGCAATCTTGACAGGAACGAACAAAAGAACAGTGATTGCGATGGCATATGATCCAGCTTTGATGCATTCATCATCATTCATACGCACCAGCAGCAGGCATCAACAAACATAAGGGAGGGTCATTATTTACGCCAGGGGGAATGAGGATTTTGAGGGGAGACCCGAAAATTTTTGTACGAGAGAGGTGGGAACGTGAAATTTCATCAACGAGGGAGAGGGGAACATGGAACTTTTAAATGGGGAAATAGCATGATCAAGGGGGGAGTGTGACAATTTTTTAACGGAAGCGAGGGGGGAACGCTGAAATTTTGCCAAAGAAAAGTTGAATTCCTCCATTCCCCATGGCATAATAACGACCCACTCCTAAAATCACAGAGACAGAAGGAATTCCACAATGACGTGAAGACCGTGCTATGCTAAAACAATGCATCACAAAGGAATAACACCAATGGATACATAATCGTAGAAAATAACAGGGAAAATTTAAACAGTTTTGCAGTTTGGGCAAATTCATATCCCATACCCTTATTCTTACCGACTCCTGATGTTTATTACCAGATTTACATGGCCTACATCTGATGAACAATATAGGCAACCTTTATCTTTATAGAACCTTTAAGCCTTTCTTACCATGTCCTGATGGCTAATTATATCCATAACCATTGTCTTAACCAATCAGATATGATGCCTATGAGGGCAAAGTAGACAAATATTGAGACCGAGTGTGTGACAGTTAAAGGTGCGCCGTGTCGACGTCCTTGGGACCCCCATGATTACCCGGAAGTGTATCAATTGAATCAGATGAAAGGTCGGATTTTCTCATTGTCACCTGAAAATTTGAGGCCTCAAATTATTTATCCCAAGATATTAAACAAAAACCGTGTTTAGTGGTTAACCATCAATTTAGTACAGTAGTGAATAGGCTTTGCAAACATGCATATTTGCGTTCTACCATCAAAACTGCAGTGGGGTTGTTCCCAGGTACCGGAAGGGGTGTATGTACAAGTGCCTGGCTCTCAGATCAGTTAGAGAACACAATATACATAAATCGCAACAAGCAACTTTAAACAAATATATCACAAGGACAACTTGGGTTTCCATTCATGAGCTGGAATCCCAAAATTGTCAAAGTGATAATTTTACTATTGCATGAATATAAGGACAGCGTGCAAGCTTTGACTTACGTTTGGGGGACAGAATGGTGGAAACTTAAAGGGAAAAGAAATCCTATTAAATACCATTATAGGGTGCAAAGTTGTGTAGACACTGAATCTGAAATAAAAAAGCATAAGTTTAACTTGAAAATTTTCCCATAGCACTGTTACAGGCAGTATTTGCCCGGAAAGTCTCCAAATTGAGGCTAAAACGGGCTGCAAAAAAAAAAGTCCTTCAAAACTAGGACTCTCAGGGCTAAACAACTATAAACTTGCTCTAGAGGCAGGTCTTGGCTATGCAAGGTTTATATTTTTAGCCTTAAACTCAAGTTTGAAGGACTTATTTTTTTGCGAAGGGCACCTTTATTTTTGTGCAAACCCTCCCGAAATGTTAGGGTAGTGGAAACATAGACGACTTAGTTTTGTTCAGTTACATTCAATTAGTCAAGGTTTTTATATCACATCTAGCATGGAAATACGAACAAAAAGACACAAGAAGCATCACCAAAGCTCTACAGTGAGGAGTTATGGCTTGTTCAATCACAAAATTGGGTGAAAAATGGCAGTTTTCCCAATCAATGTCACCCTGATCTCACGACCTTTCTAACCGTTCAAAAAATACGGAAAATAGATGATCCCATTTAATGATTGAAATATTAAAAATGTACCCCTGTCACAATGATAGCAGAAAGAATTAGTCACTTACTAGGGCAGTTTCAGTCATTACCACTCACGGAAATTAGCAAGTCAAAATTTTTTGCACCCGAAATGGTCATGTTGCAAAGATGGCCAACAAACGAATTTTTCTCAAAATCAGTGAAAAATATGGGGTTTAAGTGCCAAAACTGGAAAATATATGAAACTTTACCCTAGAAAACATAAAGTAATCAAGATTTGACTGTGTTGTCACCTAATATTTTTTCACCACCCGTGTCCGCTAACGTAGTCAAAGATGCAATTGCTGTCAAAGCAGTTAAAGGGAATGAAAGCAGGATTGCTAATCGAAACATAAAAAACATTCATGCAAATTCATGTTGTATTTTGGTTACTTGGCATGGATATGCGAAGATAATCTGCAAGTGGTTGGTTTGAAATCGAGTATTAAAGAAAGGCAGCACGTTTATTGATTCTGTAATTTCTATACGGGCATGTACAAAATGTGGAGATGAGATCAAAAAGCCTTTTCCCGGTGAATTAGCAGATTTAAGCGCATGATATTTGTGCACTATGCTCAATACGTTTGACCTCAAACACAAACATTTTGATCCTTGTATTATTCTGTACGGGGGTTAAACTACAATCAGTGGTAGTGTATGGTTTGAGACGCAATCGCGATATGTTATTGTGGGAGCCGGTATATGCCAAATTCCTCAAATACTTCAATTTCACTATTTGGTGGGGTTTCTACACTAAAGCAGCTATATGGAATGTACACACTTATCCCCGATTTAAAGTTAAAAAAAAGTAGTTCCACATTTTCGATTCTTGCATTATCGCTGCTAACCTTTAATGGGTTGTATAATAATGACATTCAACAGATTCTCATCACAATGCAATATTATATTGCAATGGTAATAAAACAAATAGTTGCCGGTTCAATCGCACGCCAGTTATAAATGGGGTTAAAACATTTTCTAGTATATTAAATATTGTGGTTATTGCCTCTATCTAATAAACCTACTCTTATATAAAATTACACATTCAGAATGGTTCACATTTACAGGCTTATATACGGCTATGCCATTCGTTCACTTTGGAATTTGCTTCCCAACGGACTATAATAACACCCAAGTATGATACATGTATCTCTTGTTGAAAGGTGATCCTTGATCAGTATCAATACTTGATTTGGCGCCAAATTACACAGTCAAAGTATGCCAGGAACTTTCTTGCAAGTCGGTACAGTTCAAGTGCAGCGTGACAGAGTTGTGTTTTTTTGGCCTCTCTTACTAAAAATCCCCATTCATATAGGCAAGTTTATTCGTCAGGAGTAAGTTTCATGGTCAGGCATTTCAAAACGGGAATTGTTCATCCAATATTTTGAATGAAGATAATGCAAGTAAAAAAAGTCCATCCATGCCATTTTGTTTATACCATTTTTAAAAAAAGAAAATATGTCAGGGACCATGGCGCATCTGAAGTAGACTAATAATTAGATGATGCAGACACAAATATCTGTGTGAATAATAAATCTGTGAACCCCCCAGTACCAGCTATTAAACGTTAAGTTCACTTACGATTAGGGACCGTGAGTCGAAAAACCGAACTTAAATAGGGCATTTTTTTGCATTTAATTGTAAATCATGTTGTTTGAAAATGCCCTGCCTACACAACACAATCAAACCAATCACATTCTACACATCTTGTTTGGCATAAACATTGAAAGCAATGGTTCTCGGTCCCTGACTATAGACAATTAATTAAAAGGCACTATATAGGAGAATAAACACAGATAGTGAATATGTGAATAGCCTCGTAGAGACTGAAGGAATATGTAATCATAAATGCTCGCTGTAGGCAGAAGAAGACTAACCCCAAGTGTGCATCACATGACAAACAAATTAGACTTTTTGATATGGATTACACGACAACCTGACTGCCATGTGTCTTATATTCCATGGTTTTACCCAAATGAACTATGCCATCTACTATTCGCATACCCAATTGAATGTTTTCTCCTATTGTTGAGCCATGCTGTTACAAAATGGCCCTGTCCCATAGAAAGTATGGAGGAACTGACACGCCACAGCAAATTACACGTATCTGCACATCCTTACGCCCCAAAACACCTATATCCTGTTACTGTTAGATGTAAGAAACCACTGGAATATGATCTCAAAAATGGTTCTCAAGTTGAAGAAATGCAACATTAGATTGGAAAACTGGGTATAGGAGATGTATATATGATTAATCCATAACTTTCGATCTGGTGGCCATGGTCAGCAGTGATAGATTGGCACAGAATTGATTTATAGCTTAGTACAGTAAGAGTCAACCAAGTCTTATATACTGTTACCAAGTCACAGGATCCACGGGCTTGTTCATGTGAAAATGCAAACTTATCAGTTCTTATCTTTATGCAAAACACAGTTGATTGAAATTATACCTTGAGTTCAACCTTGAGTAACCTTGCAAATTGAATACACTCTTAAGTAACCTGTAATAAGCCATGTTCACACGGTCACAAAACTCCAATGGTTTGAAACTCCGGAGCTGAAAATTTATTAACATAAATTTATTTATTAGTAATTCACTCCAAATTGTGTCCACACGATGACGAAACTCTGAAATCATCCCCCTGACCATTCTCCTTCGCTTCTGATATCGGAGTGTAGACCGGAAGTTAACATACTGGAAGCTGTGGATTTTCGCGTGTGCTATTCAAACACAGGACTACCTTGCGAGGTCACCTCCGCTCACTATCCCCCGAAGATGGCACGGCACTCCAAAACACTCCGTAGTGTTATCGGAGTTTGAGCTCCACCCCCAAGTTTTTTAGGGGGATAAAATCCCACTAGACCCTTGATAAAACTCCACAGTTTAAAATTCTGAATGCATCCACACAGCCAAAAACACCCAATTGATGCTCCAGAGTTTTGAAACTCCAGAGTTTCAGCCTCTGTGTGGACACGTCTATTTCAGAGTTTTGAAACTCCAGAGTTTCAGCCTCCATGTGGACACGTCTATTTCTTGGACATGACATACATGCATCATTTTGAATGTCCCTTGCAATAACTGTGCCTACATGCAACCAAATGGTGCATTGTTTCAGCAGAGAAGTCGACATACATAGAAATTATGAGCCAGGGTCAGGGATTGTTTTGTAAAAAAAATTGGGGGGCAATCACTAATTTCTTGAACATTGATCCCACCTTGCCCCAGCAGGCAAAAGCTTGTTGGGGAACACTAAACTTTCTTGTGGGAATGGTCCAAATAAAAAATGTAGGTTGCTTTTATGCTGAAATAACATCACCCAAGTCCACAGATGTAAAACAAAAAATAAAATGTCTTTTCCTGAATTTTATTTTTAATTACGGCCAAATTTCAAGAATTCTGGCAGTCTTAAGTCCATGCACAGTGGCAGGGTATAGGCTAAAACAAAAGGAACATGTTCCTGAGACTAACAAAGGCAAAATGCAAAATTCGTATTAAAAGTCTTTATAACCCAGAAATGTCATTTTGTTTTATTTAAACATTACACAACATTTTGGTGCACATCATATTATACAAAATTCAAATTCACAGTGGACTAAAAATTTAAAAATTTCAATCAATTTCCTGTTCCCATGTGTAGATTTTAACAATTGAAAGCAGGTTTCTGCAGAGCAAAAATACTAAATAATTAATGAACTTTAGCGGCTTTGTCAGTCGATTGAGCAAGCCACTAATGGTAGAGGAGATCAGTCAAAAACAAAAATAACAAAAATAACACAAAAACACTAGTATTTGGTAGGGAACTAAGTGATGCAAGTGTTTTAGAAGCATATTTTTTTTCTGTTTATTTGTTAATAGAGAAAATCTGCCTTGACTCCTACCAGGCAGCGCTTGCAGCAGATTGAGTATGTTTGAAGTTCCACTCTACTTTGACTTTGGACCTTTGACAATTTCAACTGAAGTCACAGAAAGATCATTGGCTGCAATGGTTGGTTCGGTCCGCCATGTCCGGGACAGCTTGTGATATCAAACATAGGAATGCCATCTCCAACAAATTACTATCATTGGGAATAGTTCTTAAAGAGAATATCCACATAGATTTAATTTGGGTTTCGGTCTTCCCAAGGCTCTTAGGGCATTTGAAAGGGGCAATGGCACATTTTCACAAAATATGAAAGTTTTTTTGCAAATTATCGCAAATGAAGTCTAGGCCATTGGAAGAATAAGAGATATATTTACACATAAAAATAACATACCCGAAAATTGATAGAGACATTAATAAGAGGTAAAGACATCGGTAATTTGTAGGCCAACTTTAAGTTTGTCGTAACTTTAATGAACAAAGTAGTCTTTTACGTGAATATCATAGACTTGTGCTCATGCATTGATATTAAAACACAAAGTCACAGACCCGGTCAAACAAGGTGCATGCTGTGAGAATCCAACCCTCTTGGCAGTGTTGTCTTGTATTACACGCCATTGCACCTTGTACGGTGTATTTTGTGATTTCAGCACTTCTGTTATTCATTGTCCACTAGAGATCTTAGAAAAGTTATTCACAAAAAATTGAGTTTGATTCCGATTCTTGCGGGGGTTTTTGATTAGCAATGCTTGTTTCCCACCGGTCCCATAGGCCACTAGTGCTGTAATTTCTGTCCGTTTACGGACAGACAGACAAAATACAAAATGCGATTTTCTGACAGAGGCGATCAAATTTGCAGGTAAATTAGGTAATGTGGATTACTAAGGCTAACGGTGCAGGTGAGATAAAAATCTCAACTTTTGGAGGTAAGCCCGGGGGACGAGGTGTGATCACGAAATGCCCCTTTAGGTGATGCCGGGAGAATCAAGGCTGGCATGTGTTTTCTTGTGTTACACGCCATGTTCTTGTGTGTTAAAATGCTGCATTAACGTCGCCGGCGGGACGGTGATTAAAAATCGTTCCATTTCCCCTAAGCACGTGATTTGGGCTTAATAATTCAGGCCAGGTAATGTATATACAACCATGCAAAAAATATCAATTTTGAAAATTCGTGGGCGCAATATTTTGGAAACGTCCAGTGTCTATTTAATATCGAAGAGACAACCATAATGGTATATAGGATTTGTTTCCATTTCTCATATTTGAAGACGGACCACATTTTGAGCTCGACATTAAACAAGAATGTAGAGGGCATGTGTTTTAGCAGCTCATCACATAGTACATGAGGCTCAAGATTGGAGCCAACTAATGGCACTCTCAGTGATCCAACCAAAAAGAGGCCAAATGCAGTAGGGGTAGTGAGGAGGCAAAGGACAGGAGTACCCTACACTATAAGGAAGGACAAGGAAGGGAGTAAAGGAGTAGTCTAAAAGTACAAGGATAAGTCTTAGAATTCAAATAAGTTATTTTTTTTCAAAATACAAAAAAAAAGAAGGCAAACAGAAAGGGAAAACAGCAATGCAAAAATTGAATCTCTATTCAAGTGTCGTACAGACAGTAATGACTAAAATTCCGATTTAGTCTTCAAGAATTTCATCCTTGCACTTGTAGGGTATTAGGATACAAGTTAAGACATGCAAAAAATCTGAGTTTTTTTCAATTTTCTGATTAGGCAAATCACTGATAGTGCTTTAAGTTTAACACAAAAGAAGTCCTTGCAAATTGTTAATTTTTGGTTACCGTACACCGAACAACCCACAGTGAAAGCGCAAATTCCCTGCATCTTCCTGCTACGACGGGGTGATGATAATTTTCTAAGCCTAAGTAGAAAGGATATGCTACAAAGTTCAAATTTACAACCATCTACAGTTTCATTTTTCTTCAAATGAAAATATCAGAAGTTTCATGTTTATATCTGTTCTATTTTTTAACTTGCAAGTAATCAGAAACATTTGAGAGTTTTCCCGGACCCATTGAAGCAATTTAACCGAGAACATTTAAAAGGTTGAGGAGTTCCTATTTCAGATTTGGGAGAGGAGATGAATAGTGTCAGGACGGTTTGCCAAATTCGGGTGAATAGGATGGATGTTCTACCAGATTGCAGCCACACGTGATGGGTTGGGGGGCTAGGCAGGGTACCATTTGTTAGACTTACGAGAACTTCGGCATTTCTAGGATCATGATGATGGTAAGAGCACCCCCGATGTCAGCTTTCCCCTCTCTTAAACTTTCTTAATTTTTCTCGGTAATTGTTGCAATAGTCCCGGCAAAACTCTCAAGTTTGATTCACCTGCAACGTTAAAAATTAGAACAGATATACACATGAAAAACTTCTGGAATTTTCATTTGAAGAATGAAAGAATGAAACTGTAGAGTGAAATTTGAACTTTGTAGCGTATCTCTTTCTACTTAGGCTTAGAACTTATAAATCACCATCGTATATCAGGTTGATATCAAAATGATTTTGTAAGGGCAAGTGCAGACATTGGCAGTATCATTAGAGATTCATAGGGCTAAATACTATACTTGTCCGATTTCTGATTAAGAAGCAGTTGGGGATGAACGCTTTACCTTTGTCAATCAGGGCAGTTAGTTTGATATAGCCAATGAAAACATACTCAATTATCCTGTGTTACTTTTGATTACAAAAATAATGATGCCACAGACACTAAAAACACACACAAAATCGGATATATGGAGTATGCAACAGAGGCTTAGCGAAGTATTAATGCATTCAACATGAACGAGTATGTCTGTTACGGGAGTGACAAAGTGAGGTTGACCATCATGTCACCGCACTGTTTTGTTTCAGAGCCATGGGATAATATGAATTCACAGCATTACTGCCCATAAACCGTAATAAGAGGCCTGGGGAACAGATTTTTTTTTTGATTAGGAAGGGTGAAAAGAAGTAATTGTAAGACAAGTTTTAGGTAGTATGAGGTCGTGGAAAAGCCAATTTACCTGGCCTCCTCAGATCAATATCTATAATCTATAGGGAAGTCGTTCTGCCTTTTACACAAAAAATGACAGCAGTCCGGACTTTACACACAATTTGAATATGTTTCTATTCAAGTATTCACAGCATTTTAAAAAATAAATTTTCTCTAAGGGGTTGGCTCGGTGGTGTGTACCTCATCATTTCTTTTTGCTTTTTGCTTTCTAGAGAGGGCGGCCCTGAATCTTCGAGTTCTTCATTAATCTGTTCGTGAGTAGTAACTCAGTGCCATTGTCTGTTCCATTGCGGCTTATTCTCCTTCCCAGTCACAAGCTCACCTCGACATGTAATTGTTGGCCTGTGTGGTGAATTTCCAAACAGAAAAATTACTTTTATAAGTAGTAGAGATCAGCTAGAGACATCACATTCAAATTAGGAATGGCTCAAACATGGCCAAATTCTCACTATACTCGGTCCTCCTTGAGTAGTAGTAATAAATCCCAAAGTTTTAAATCTGTTTTTGTCCCCGCTGTGAACGAGGGTGGTGGATTTCACCCCACACTTGCAGCAACCGCCTTTACTCCCGCCTTCCACTTCACCATTCAACACATCCTCCATCCTCAAACCAAAACCTCCTACTCTCCTCCATCACTTGCTTCTTCCAAGTCTTCTTTGGATGTCCTCTCCTCCTTCAACCTCAAACACAAAGCACCCTTTTTCTTTAAACACGCCGCTCCTGACATCCACCCAGCACAAGGAGCCACCCCAATGCACACCCTCTCCCCGCCAAACGGCCCTCGCCCCCTCAAATCCAACAGTCCCCAGTCCATCCACCAAACCCACACCACAATCGCTCCCACCAATGTCTCCAGTTCCTCCCCAGAAATCACCACCCCGCAACGTCCCACTCCCACACAGCTCACTGATTCCCACACCTCCCCCAACACAACCCCCCACATTCCCCAAAAACCACACACCACCACCCACACCCCACTCCAGCTGCCACAGCCACCCCGCATCCACCGCCCCCACTAACCCCGTCCCCCAGGCAGTGAATCCCCCACTGATTTTTAGAGAACTCAATATCCCTATAAGAGGATCCAATGAATGCTTGCATTTTTTTCAGCATTGATAAACAGGTCCTTTGCAATCTGTGGTTACGAATTCCTTACGTTGTACTTCATTGGCTTGTGCCTCGACCAATGACTTTGACTACAGGTTGCAGGACACATTTGGCATAATGTGCTGATGATGTGTCTGCACTAGTTTATCCATACGTATAATGCGCAGAGTGTAAATGTGTAAAAAGAATACAAAAAAGACTACCAAACAAGCATAACACAATTGTTACAGTTAGAAACAACATTAGGTTTCATAAATCATTTAAAAGGAGGCCTCTGATTCCTTTGCCAATGTTTGACTGAATATATTGCCATTTCCTTCTGAGAAGTAGAATGCCCAAAATACCTATTGTCCACCCCTAAAAAATAAAATGGTCTCGACCAGTGAACCCAGGTCAACACCCTGTCGACCATTGCTCTTCCTTAATTCCGTTTTGCCTCAAAGCCCACACGGTACGCGCATTCATACATGATGTTGGGGCGGGCTGGAAGGGAAAGCAACATTGGAAAGGAAATCAGCCCTCAGTTAAATGATTTATGAAACATAA